>SNQJ01S0045462.1:67175-85415 GCA_010110895.2 Picea sitchensis
AAAAACCTGTTCTCCTTCCATGTCACATTACGGACAAAATGTTTGTTACAAAAGCAACAAGGCAATACAACTACTGGTTGCATCTATTCCAAGAGAAGAAAAAAAAACAGTTCATTCCTCTGCCTTGGAAAGTCGGGGACTTCGTGTTGAGGAACGTCAACAAAATTGACGAATTCACATCCCATTTTAGCAACCTGAACCTAAGATATGTTGAAAGCCTAAGAGGGTTCGACCCCAATTTTTTTTTTGCAACATTTAAAAACACTTGGCTTCGACAATTCTTTTTTCAAAACACACCCGATCGAAAATAGAGACATTTTCGACAACACTCCTACTTATGATGTCGATGACCTAGACACACTGCAAAGCACCACTGAATTTTACAAGCAACAAGGAAAAGGACCCGGTGAGAAGAGTGTTCAATCAACGAATAACACTCCCAAAAGTATGACATCCCAGAGCATCGCTCCAATGGCCCACCACCACAACAAAGCAACTTAGAGTTCTTCAAACGGAGGAGGAGATAATGACCCTCCTCACCCTAAAATTGATAGTTCTCACAAGCTTCCAGTGGACAAGAAGAGAAAAAAAATTGTGGGACAGGCGGAAGAGCCCAAAATTCAGAGTGAGAACATGGAACTTGAGCCTGATCTAGATAGCGTATTCCACTACCTTGATCAACCTAGAGACGCGATCCAACATAGTCGTCCAATGGACATATCTGATATTGAAAATTTTGACGAAGATGAATCCTTCGTGTTTCAGAGCGTTGTTTTTGACAGCTAGTACAAAACATTAATTATTGAAAAAAAGATGTAAAAAATAACAAAGGAAAATCTCGTTCAGAGGTTAACCTTGCGAAGATATGGCCGTCCCAAACTTTTTGACTTCACATAGCGACCGAAGATTCTCTTGATTATTCCATTGGAGGCATTGAGGCTGAGAATGCCATACTGAAGGATCAAGTCAAGGAATTGGAAGAGGCTTTGATTCCTATGCCATTTATTGCCAATCCTTTGGAAATAACCATGCCTGCCACCCCTGCAACCAAGTTAAAAGGATCCTCCGGCCTCCTTGCATCGTTTAGAGGATATGTGGAGAATAATATCAAGAAAATAATGGAACTGATTACTGAGGCATGGGAAACATCACAAGCCATGACTTCCCTTGGAACGAGGGCACATAATTTGCTCGAACATTTGCAGGCGGAGTTAAAAGATGAAGAACATTTATATTGAAACACGATCCTTCCTTTTGGCACCATTTTCAACAACATGACAGAAACGAAAAGAAGAGAACAAGATCTCCCATCCAAAAACCGGATCGGTCAATTAAATGCATGCTGGAAAGAAAAAGTGAAGAACCTGCATCTCATTGTCCAGTCATGTGAACAAGCCATATTAAAGAAAGAAAAAATATTCACAAAGATGGCCAGAATAAACTTAGCCGGAAGGACCAACGACTTCTAAGACCCCAACTTAATCGTCAACTCCTTGCCCTTAACTAACCGAGCCTTCATTAAACAAGTTGATATTTTTAAGGCGTTGTCTTTAGAAAAGTTTTATAGCATCCTTGAATATGGTCAAGATGACATCGACAACTGACTAGTCGACTACTCGATACATAATGAGGAAATTGATCAGGCTATACGTAATCTTTCTATCGACTTCGGGGAATTAGAAACTGAACTTTTCAACATAAAAATCCGGAATGAGATCAACGTCGCCCCAATGAGAAGCTACATTGAAGAATGACTCGAAAGGGAATTGAAGCAGGTCACCGACAAAAGAAAACAAGCAGTTTCCATGATTCCAGTAGCCGTCGACGACATCAATGAAAATGCATCAGCAAGCAAATAACAAAAGGGGTCATATGTACCATCACTGTAAGTCTATACTGATCACATCCTGCTTTGTTTATCAACCCAGTTATTCCACTTTTTTTTAAAGAAATGTCTAGCCAAAGTCTGATACATTTCAATTTATTCTTTACAGGGATTGCACTCTACCGTGGCCCACTTCTTCTTTCTATAGTCCTATTTCTTGTACATATTTCTCTTATGGTCCACGAGAGCCCCGATCCCAGTCTATATGACAAACACATTTAAATTTCCAGGAATTTGTAACAGACAATATTATTTTTTAATATATTTCAAATAAAAAATATTTATGTCCTCATAAATTTTTATCTTCCACTATGCTTATGGTCCGCGTGAGCCCCAATCTCAGTCCATATGACAAATGCATTTAAATTTCCAGAAATATGTAACTTTTTTGATATATTTCAAATTAAACTGTTTTTTATCTCCTTTTATATTTATGTCGTCATAAATTTTTATCTTCCACTATGTAGAAATTTTATTTCTTAATTTGAACATAACTTTTTTTTGTCGTGCCACATATAGAGACAAAATAGACAAAAATTTTCAACATAGCAAAATATATTATATACTTTCAAAAAATAAATGGGGCTCTAGAGGCCACGTGTCATTNTATATTTCAAATTAAACTGTTTTTTATCTCCTTTTATATTTATGTCGTCATAAATTTTTATCTTCCACTATGTAGAAATTTTATTTCTTAATTTGAACATAACTTTTTTTTGTCGTGCCACATATAGAGACAAAATAGACAAATTTTTTCAACATAGCAAAATATATTATATACTTTCAAAAAATAAATGGGGCTCTAGAGGCCACGTGTCATTTACTGCATGAATACCACCTGTGCTTCATGTTGCTTGCCACATCTCCGTTGCAGTTTCCATTTGCCTCCGCTACTTTTTCCTATCCCTCTGCATTTATTCCCAATTCAACCCGGCAAGGACTACGCTGTCACACAACACTTGTTATTATTCATATCCAATGATGGATTATTCTAAGTGGTTATCAACCACAATGTTATTTAATAATTATAAATGAAGGTTGTGACATTTGCATTAACATAGCTCAACAATTAAAATACAATAAACAATATAATTGGTTTGTAATTGTTATGTTATCATCTAAATAAATATTCATGTTTGTTTTTGGTTGGAAGTTTTGTCATTTTAAAAACATTATCATTTTCTATTAGTGAAGATAAAGTGAGGAAAACATATAATTGGACAAGAATGTATGTTTTTGTTTTGAAAATAAAAAAAATGAATAGAATCATAATGAGATATATTATAGTTATTGTGTGTGCATGTGAATACATGTCTCTTTACTTGCTCTTATATATTTTGACTATTTTAATTAAGCTCTCATTACCTAGTAGTCGAAATAAGAAGATGAAAAAACATAATGACAATGTTTATTTTTGCCATTAAAAAAAATTCATTACCTAGTAGTGGAAATAAGAAGATGGAAAAATACGATGACAATGTTTATTTTGCCATTAAAAATAAATAAATTGAAGATAAGATGCATATGATGTTACATTGTTTTATTTATAAACAAATAAGATAAAACACTCAATTTATTAGGCAAAAAATTTAGAGTGGCTTACATAATAGAAATTCATGCATCAAATCACCCTTATTAGTTATCTAGCTTAATTACGTACAATGTTTTCAACATCAAACCATCAAAGCCTTTATATGTGCCCCCTTTTTTTCCCAAGAAAAAAATCTAGTAATTTTATTAAAGATAACAAAATGGAAAGCGTAGAATACCAAGGGGTATTTTAGTCTACCTATGACGGGCCTTATACAAAGGAGATCAATTGTCCTTCCTCAACCAAAAATTAACAAATAAAACTCATTCAACATATTACTATCCTTGCTTAATAGAAAATCACTAGGTTGTCCTATTCCCATTAAGTCAACATCTAAATTCTATATATATAACAAAAAACTACAGTTCGAAAGGGAGCCAAAATTCAAATCATTTTTAGTAAGATCAAATCTTCCACAAACTTGGATACAATAAAGAATTTAAAACCAGGATTCGTGAAAACTAGAAGTAAGGTGTCCTTAATGGGACTCAATGATTTCCCAGGTTCCTTCTTGTAGCTCCAAACCTTCCTTCGACGATCGGTCAACTTCATAATTTTATTCCCTATAAACATGAGCAAATGAATTGTGAGAGAAAGAAGATTGTATATTCACAATGTCCCAAAACAAAGGTTGTGTTGATGGGAGGAATGTAAAAATCCTCAATCAATATTTTTGAATGTCACTAGGATACTTGAGATAGATGGGATTATCACCTTGGGCTTATAGCCTGTCAAAAATCTTAATCAAACCTAAATAAATAGATTCTTGGATCTGATACTATTATTAAAAATCTGTATGCTTTTATGTGAAATAAATTTTAAAATAGAAAATATGCTTGCAAAATGAATTTATAAAATAGTTGAATAAACAAATGAAAGATAACATAGATCTAAAAATTCGTGCACAACAAGTCTCATAAATGAGAAGAAATCAACAAATAATTTTATTGATATTGATCTGAGCTACAACCAAGTTTATCTTTTCAAACCCTTATGAAGGTTTGGATCATAATTAGACTTAGAAGTATAAGATGTAATTTGAATCATACATAGATAACTAGTGTCTCAAAAGAAGAAGACTAGAATTGAAAACTGAACTGGATCAATCCAAGCTACAACTGCATCATGGTCTTGAATCCGAAACTAGCATTAATCAACACTGAAAGAAGTTCAAAACTTCTAATTAAGACTAAACATACTTTCAAGATGAATGAATGACCTTGGATGATCCAGGGGGATCTAAGGAACGCTCACATAGGTCCAAGAGGATCTGAAACGTTCATAGAGGTCCCATGGGATCCATAAAAGCTCAAACTTTGACCGTCTCAAAATTTCGTGAAAATGACATTATTGCATAGAGCTTGTCGTCAGCTTTCCAATGATGCAAACGACGCATCAAACATAGCTCGTATGAAAAATTTATGAGCAATCAAAGTTTCGGTCAACCAAGTCAAAAGTCAACTGATGACATCAACAAAGGCAATGATGACGTCAGCAAGTGACACATGGAAACATACAGGTGATGTGGCAACAGATGACTGGGAAAGATACAATGACAAGGGGTCCAATTGCATGATGATAAATGGCAGACATGGTCCAATCATAGTTATATGTGTGGCATTGGAGGAGCCAATGAGAGGCCACCACATGGAAACCTACGATTGGCCTCCTTTGGCTTGGTTATTATTTTATGGAATATTAAAATAAGCCACCACATGACAACCTCCCATTGGCCTCCTTTGGATTGGTTATTATTTTATGGAATATTAATACATGGCAACCTCCCATTGGCCTCCTTTGGCTTGGTTATTATTTTATGGAATATTAATATTTTAATATTCCATAAAATAATAACCAAGCCAAAGGAGGCCAATGTGAGGTTTCCATGTGGTGGCCTCTCATTGGCTCCTCCAATGCCACACATCTAACTGGGATTGGACCATGTTTGCCACTTATTAATATTCCATAAAATAATAACCAAGCCAGAGGAGGCCTATGGGAGGTTTCCATGTGGTGGCCTCTCATTGGCTCCTCCAATGCCACACATATAACTGTGATTGGACCATGTATGCCACTTGTCATAATGCGATTGGACCAATATTAATATTCCATAAAATAATAACCAAGACAAAGGAGGTCAATAGGAGGTTGCCATGTGGTGGCCGCTCATTGGCTCCTCCAATGCAACACATCTAACTGTGATTGGACCATGTATACCACTTGTCATAATTTGATTGGACCACTTATCATTGTATATTTCCCAGTCATCTGATGCCACATCACCTGTATGATGCCATGTGTCACCTGTCAATGTCATCAGTTGACTTTTGACTTGGGTTGACCAAAACTTTGACTGCTCATAGCTTTTGCATACAAGCTCTGTTGGACGCGTTGTTTGCGTCATTGGAAAGATGACAACGAGTTCTACAAAATAATGTCCTTTTCATGAACTTTTTATATGATCGAAGTTTGAGCTTTTATGGATCCCTTGGGACCTCTATGAGCGTCATGGATCCTTCTGGACCTCTGTGAGCATTCCTTAGATCCCCTTGGATCATTGGAGCATGTCAATAATCAATGCCTCCTAATCTTTTCTTCGCCACCTTTAGAATAAATTTGCTATCAACAAGATAACTTAGATTTAAAATAAACTCAGAGATGAATGAATGAACAAATATTCTCACTTGAGGCAAGATCAAACCTTATTAGAAGTATCTCTCTCTATTTTCTCATGCCCTTGATTTGTCTTGCTCTCCTCCTTTTGTATCTTCCAAAATTAGTTTGAGTAGTTCAAATACCCTTTTGTTATAAAGCACATAGCCTTCACTCAGTGAACCTAAGACATAACATCTGCATTCGTGGGATATTAAATAATACCCCAAATTTCTCTCAATTTTGATAAATACCTCCAAAAATCCTTTTGTTGAACCCCTCTCCCAATACATCTTCCCAATAAAATAAACCCCTATTTTTACTAGATACCCCTTTTTATACCCCCCAATACATATAAACTCCCCGATAACCACATCCCCCCCAATACCTACAATATATTGACTCTATTTTTCACAATTTGAAAACCCCCTTTATTAATGAACGTGATAAGATATTGGTCAACAAGGTGAAGTCCCCCTGTTATAAAATTAAATAACTTTATTTAAGAGAGGATTTATTTATTTTATAACAAGGGTAAACAAATAATAAGTAATAGGTGGGGTCCTCCTAAGTCTTTATTCCTTTATTTTCAACATTTCCCTTGTAACTCCAAAATTTAATTAAATATTATGTGTCTGCTATCCAAAAATATGCATCAAATATCAAGGTAGAAATATCATCATACAAACTTAAATAAATTAGAAATAATATTTTTTGTTTGATGTTGCTTCTTTTTTATTACTTCCATATGAAAGAGTATCCCTCTGCTTAAGTAAGTATTGATCAACAAACTTTTTTTCTTCTACTTTCTCGATCTCAGGGTGCATATCATTAAAAGTGTTTTTTCTTTCATTACTTTCAGCTTGATCTTATGGTTACTTTGACTGTATCGATGAGGATTCAGATGACTCAGAGCTTGGGGAATTTATAGGTTGTTTTCCTTTGTCCAATTGATGTTCAATGGAAGAACTTTATAGTTTCTTGGAACTTGGATAAACTGGGCCACATAAACAACATATGCAACATGAGGCATATAGTACATAGGAGGAGGGGGTGGCAATGGGTTGTTTGACCAACAAGCTATGCCAGAAGGAGGATTTGTAGGGATATTTTCCTAGCCACTATTGGCTTCATGTAAAAGAGGTTCATGGAAGTCAACAATACTAGCATGAGGTTGTAGAGGTGGATTAGAAGGAGCTTGGGGTGGAGGCAAGGCAGGATGTCCAACAAGGTTTAAGTAGCCAGTTTGTACCAGTTGATTGAACTCTTCCGAGTCGACATCAAAGTGTATTGAGAATATCATTCTTTTGTTTCTTCCCTTCTTCCCAAAAACATTGAGCACTCTTCCTCTCTGGCCCTTGTTTCCTTTGTTTCCACTACGGTTACTTTTGTGACTGAAAAAGCTCATCTATATGCATCAATATTTCAATTAGTAAATATACAAGATACAATATGTCAAACATCTAATACAATTTTTATTTCAAATGACTTAGGTATGGCTCTGATAAAGACAAAGAAATCAAGCATGCAAAGGAACAATGAATGGGAATGAAGGAAAATGGGGAAGCAAAACCATAATCTGACACACAACCCTCTCATTACTAGCTATTTTGAAATTTGATATGTACATTCTTTTACATAAATTTTCATATGAACAATAAATTATTTCTTTGAACATGGGAAATGAATGGAAAACCAAATAATTAATGATAGGGGAACAATGACAAGGGAGTTGTAATTTACGAAAAATGTTATAAGATGACAATAATGCACAAAGAATTCATCTTCATTATCTATAAACAATCAATCAATTATGTTCAATTCTGATATCATTCTCCATATTTGTAAAATTCATTTTAGAATATTCATAAACAATTTTCCACAACATTTAAGTATGCCCAAAACATTCTTTTTATTAACACAATACTTCCAAACCACATATTGGTATGAGTTTATTGTACCCAAATCCGAATAACAAGTTGCTCACACATCATCCCGCTGACGAGGAACAATATCAATGCCATATAAACTAATCTCCTAGTAGATGCACTTTAAAAGGTTTATCTTAATCAATTACATAACATGGGGAGTAATTCCATGGAAAAGTGAAATTTGATTTGGGAGACATGGGGAATAATTCCTGGAAAATGATAAAAATGATACAAATGTGGGGAAAATGCTCAATATTTATACTCAAACACTCAATATGTGTTTGATTTTATAATTAAAAACTATTTAAATGGCCAACTATCAATAAACTCAACCAATATTTCTTTAATGCAAACCCAACTTTCAAACTTGTAGAATTTGAGACTGCTGCAAGGTATAAGTCAAAATAGTCATAGGGTGAAACTTCAATAATGATCAGAGAATGAATTAAAATAAGAAAATGAGCTCAAAAATCGTAGACACTTAAACTATCTCATTTATACCAGCAAGGTTTTTGAGCTCGGGTGGGAAAGAATGAAGTGTTATGGCCAATAATGGAATTAAAAGGAGCACAGTCTCTATAATGAACAAGAGTAAGAGCGAGCATAAGTGCACATAATATTGTAATAAACCCATAATAAAAAACCAATTCATAACTATTGCACAACCACGAACTTCAAATCTGAGCTCTTAAACATTTTCAACAGAGAATGAATATGGCCATACATATATGGTTCCTTTCGAACTATATGCAACAAATATTTTATATGACTAGGGTTCAAACCCATATAACCAAGCCATAAATAAAACTATATCCACATTCAACTTGGAATCGCGGAATTGCAAACCTAGATTCAAATCTGAATAACCAACTCAACAAAAAAAAAAGGTTTACTAAAATCATTGTTGGTTGCAAAAAATGCAAGAGCGAACAACCTGTATCCAAACTTTAAAACCAATCCAAAATCAATCATCCATTATATGGGCATGGGTTCAAACCTTGACCTAGAATCAACATAAATAAAAACCACTTCAATTATGGTCGCATAAGTTCCCAATAATGGGCATATTGTATGTGAATTCCATTCAAATCCTGGCCCAAACTTGGTCTTTATAAAATATGGGTTCGACCCATGACCATACCTAGAAATATGAATAAACCCAAATTATTTTTTAAATGTTGATCGCAACAACAGTGGATAGAATGAAATTAAGTTCGAACCCAGGACGACACTTGGCACATGACAATCACAACAACAATGGGTTTAACCCATTATCCAATTTCTTTCACAACCCACTAGATCTTTTCAAATAATTCTCTAGGAAAATGGAAAATGAAAATATGAATTGAGTGGAGAATGCATTCAACATAGGGCAGTAAAAAAACATTTCTTTTTCTTTCCAAATAGAAACCCTCAAACAATATTCACACTTCTTTCATTTCATGAGTGAAAAGCAGGGAGAAAGAGACACACATACTCAATACCAGTCGAAAACAGAGCCATTGCTAACTCATTAACTCACAAAACACATGCAGAAGATGCTTCATAAATTGGTGAGTACATACATTTCCAAAGAGCGCTTATATACTAGTAATGGAGGCCAAAACGGTTGTTGAAACCAACAGGAGGGGGTTCCAAGGCTGGGATCAAGTTGTTTCTCCACGGGCCAAATGAGAAATGAAATGACAAAACCCTAAGCAACAGAGGATGGTAAAACACAACACTGTGGGAGTAAACGCCCATGTCCTTGCGATTCAATGCATGGCCAACCATATCACATCGACATTAAAATTCGATACCATATGTGCATGCCAACTCAACACATTTTAACTATGCACATTTGAAACTTATCATCGACTGAATCACATCACCCTAAAATATATATCACTTCAATTCACATAACCTTATACCATATGCTGTGTTAACCATGAGGTTCATAACTTTTTCCCATATATCCTCACAAACATATGTCGTATAAACTTTAAAACTTGTGCCATGTGCTATGTCAAACTCATACGATTTCCCAATTAATATTACCTTTAACATATCACTTCAACGTTGTACCATGATATCCATATTTGCTCGGGAATACAAGTTGAATGGTTTGAGTCATATAACCATAACCTTTGTGCATAATATGACCATATAAACAATGATTTTGTATATAAGTCAAACCAACTCATATGTATATAGTTTGCAAAACCAAACTTTACCTTGACATATATTGAATCCATTGCCATAAGAACAATGGCATATTCATATGTATATATATATAACTCAAAAAGTAAACCGTGTAAACTATATAAACTATTAAAAGTTTATATATTTCAAATTGTAACCTTTTGTGCTTTGAAGGTCATAGTATAGGAAATAACCTTTTCATCATGCATATGATCATAGGATCAGAGCCAACCCTTTGCAATTTAATTTGATGAGTGTTATATTAATGCTGCCATGATGCTGAGAAATGTATCAGAGTTACCACAACATGATATTTCCTCAAACTGCCATATACCATATTCAAATGCAAACAAGCATTTGGAATCGTCCAAACAAGTGCATTAATAACACCACAAGAACCTAAATCAATATACCATTACTTTGAAGCATCATAACTGACATGATATCACAATTGATATGATGATATGAAAACATGCTGATGGAAATATTATGCTTTAAAATAGCCAGTTAGCGTGTTTTCTGATTGGGGACCACACCCATTATTATTTTGTTATAAATAAATATAAGCTTTGCAATAATTTATAGGATTTAATAGTAGGTGAAAAAATTATGAGTCAACGGGTTGCAGTAAGTAATTTCGCAAGACAGAGTCCCCTTTCATCGATTGTATAACTAAGAGAAACTCTCCCAAAATTTGAATATGAGTGACATCATTTTCAAGAGCAATAACGAGGGCCATCTTGAGAGCCGAGAGTTTGTTGAAGTTGTTCGTAGATTGTCCTATCCCCACTTTGAATGAAATATAGTGATTTTGGGAAAGGAAAATGATACCCCCATCCCCTCCTCTTGATGAATTTCCTTGAGAGGCTCCATCAAAGAAAGCCTCGGGGAAGGATTCATTTATGTGTCCTATTGATACTTATATGTGAGGAGGGATAGAAAATAATTAAGGAAAGGCATTGAGAATTCTAATACTTTGAGTAGCACACTATATACTGAAGAGGCAAGGTGTCCTTTCCTTCAAAAAGCTTTGCATTACTGGCCAACGAAATTCCCCAGGCCAAGGTGAGGGGAAGGGCTTTGAAATATTTTATGGCCCTGTTCTAAAACCAATTTTTTAATGATTCTTATATGGAGACTCCTTACAAAGGGTTATGGAGGATAGTTAAGCCAACGATTACTTTCCAAACCTACTTTGAGAAAGGGAAAGAGAGGATAATATGGGAATTGGTTTGGACCTCAGCTTCATAGAGGCAACACCTACCCAGACCTTTGAAATGTATTTTTTGTAAAATATCCCAAGTAAGGGCCTTATTTTTGAAGAGTAGCCACATGAAAATTTTCACTTATACTGGGGGCATTTGAATTTCCAAATGGGCTTGTACCACTAGATTGGTGGATGATTCATACCTTCTATAGCCAAGGCCTTGTAACCAAACTTTGGCTCGTAACCTCTTGAAGGGTTTAGAGACTAGAGGAGTTCATCCTCTTTGTCATTTAGAATGATGTTGCATTTACTAAGATAGTCTGTGTAAGATTTCTAATCCTCGGTGTAAACCTCACTGAGTTCTAGGTCTGTCCATGAGAGCCATTAAAGTTGTCAATTGTTAATTGTCGAGCCCCAAGAAATCTGGCACAAGGTAACAAAGCCTTTGCATCTAAGATATTGAATGAGAGGAATTGGTATATTGTGCACCTGCTTACTCTCTATCTAGGGATCGAGACCTACTTATACCTTATCTCTTTTTCCAATTCTCCAAATCAACCAATTTCCAATCAGTGGGAAGGTTGCAGTTGTGGATTTTCAAATGATTGAGGAGTTCAATGGTTTTTTGTTTGGGGTTCACATCCAATCCTCCATGGAGATGATGGCAAGATATCTATCTTTTATGGTCTATACCAAGAGTCCTCTTCCCTACAAAAGTCTCAAAATATTCTTAGTTGCAAGGGATTTTGATAACAAAAACAATTTTTTTAGCCCCCAACCTCCTTGGCATTTCAAAATAAATTTTTGTTTTCATGTTATCAATGCCATTCCTTTCTTTTCTAGATCGCTTGACCAGATTTAAGGATTCATTTTGGGATCTAAGCGAGGGACAACCATTATATGAGGATGGCTTCAAGGATGAATTTGACCAAGACCAAGAATCTACCTCAAGAGAGACACATGTTTCTCCGTGTGTTTAATTTTTTTTTCTCAATTTTGCCTATGAGCCATTGCTAATTTGCTTTGAGGTAGAGACTGGCCTTTATATGAAAAACTAGTCGTTTAAAACACGTGTTAAAAGTAGTTACAAGAAAGGGGAAAATGTGATTTATGTGTTGCTTCTTAGCCTTTGAGAGACCCTAATAGGTAATCATAGATTTTGAAGAGTTTATCATCATGCTTGTGGCTGCACGAAAGATATCAAGGATCTCGTTGAGCTTGTACACCATTCTTTTAGACCCATCACAAAACATGAAAATGTTGTTGACAAACAATAAATGAGAGATAAAGCAAGAATTGCTATCAATATACCTTTGAAAGAGCAATTTGTTGAAGCTACTCCGAGTGCTCTTCTTAGTCCTTCTACAACTAGGAGGAAGATAAGTTGGAATAATGGGCACCCCTACCTTATTCCTCTTTTAGGCTTGAAGAAATATGAGGCTACACCATTGATTAACACTACAAAGGAAACTGAGCTTAAACGACCCATAACCCATTCCATAAAGTGAAGGCTAAAACCTAGGTGTATGAGAATGAGGCAAACAAAAAGCCAGTTAACTCTGTCAAAGGCCTTTGAGAGCTATACTTTGACTATTGTTGCCCTGATATTTTTGGTTTTTACTGAATGAAGACCTTCCTGGGCTACCTCCATAACCTCATGGATTTACTTGCCTTCCAATAATCCAAACTACTCAAGTCAAATTTGATGGGACAAGATATCCTTCAACGTTCAAGAGATGATTTTAGAAATGTTTTTTCAAATTCTATTGAAAAGAGAGATAGTTCTAAAGCTTTCATAGCTGTGGAGGTGGTATTGAAGGCTACTAGAGTCTTGTCGGATGTTCAAGAGTGCTCCATTACCATCTTGAGATTATTTCTAATGAAGTCAAAATAACTAAGAAATAACTCGACGTGGAGCTCATCTAGGCCATTAATCTTTTCCTTCTAAAAAATTTGATGAGTTGTGAGTAACTCTTTATTTCCAACCACTTCCATAAGACTTTGGTTGTCCTCAGGTTCCAYGAATCTTGGAAAGAAATTGGAAAGTTAGATGATGACATCTATGGTGGCATGATTGTCTTATTTGAATAGGGTTTGGAAATATCAAACCCCTCAACAATTATATCAGGGAAGTTCTTATCCCGGGTATCATCATCTCTGGAAATTTTCCATACAAACTTGAAGTTTTTCCTACATTTGGAAAAATGATGGAAGAATTTGGTGTTATCATCTCCAACCTTAAGCTAGATTTCCCTACTCTTTAAACATCATTCTTTTTCTTTGTCTAGGAGGATATTCCTTCTTTTACTTGGTTGATCTCAAACTTTTGGGAGTTTGTTAAAAAAAAAAACCTTCCCATGAGATCTTAGAGGCTAGGGATTCTTCCACTTCTCRAAGAATTCTATCATCCTTTTCCCTTTTATCTTTGGACCATTGAATTGCAGTTTGTTTGGCCTTTTTTAGATTTCGTAGGAATTTAATGGTTGTTGATTCATTAAGGGATCCATCGAAGGGGGTCCAKAAGTCCTTTAGTAATTGAATCAAATATTCTTCTTTAATCCATTTGGGATTCATTTTGAAGGGGCATGATAGTTTTCCCAGAGTAAGGACCACTTCTAAAAGTATTGGATAGTGATCAGAGTCCCCACTAGTTGAAAACCATTGATGAATTATGAGAGCTTGCTTTAATAAATCCTCTGATACCAAAAAACCAACTAGAATTTTTGCTATTTTGGCCTCTCCCATCCTACGATTTGTCTAGTTTGGAGTGAGCTTAGTCGGCTCAATATCGAGGAGCCTATCATGTTCCATATTCTTGATGAAGAAGTCTAAGAGACTCTCCAGTTGTGCCACTATCCCCCATATCTCAAAGGCACCAATAGATAAGTTTATATCTCCTCCAAGAACCACCATACCTCCCTATAACCAAGAATTGTTGAATAAGTGTTCCCAAAATCCAATCTATCAGAATAAGGTTTGTAGATGTCCAAGTAGGTGAGATATTTCCCCAATTCAAGGGAGAAGAGGGATGTCCCCGAACTTGATGCAAAATCCCACAAGTTGGAAAGTGTGAAAAGGTTAGTCTTCTGATTAGTAACAAGCCCACCAGACCATCCTATGGTATCAACAAAACTAAAGGCCCAACCTTTTTAAAACTTGGAGAGATCTTGTATTACTTTTCCCCCATCCACCATTAGTTCTTGGAAGTAGATGACAGAGGAGTTATGTGTTTCAATCAACCTCTTCAAGGCCAATTTTTTGAAGGGATTGACCAACCCTCTACAATCCAAGGTTATAAAGATCATTTTGTACCTCCCTTAGGGGTAGATGCTCTAAGGGCCCCGATCAATGACTGTTGTTGACCATTTTTGAATTTTGAATTTGCTTGTTTTTTTATCTATGGAAATATAGGATTTTCTACCTCTTTGATCCATATTTAGATTTCTTTTTCATCCAATTGACCCAATCCTTCCTCAGAACCTCCTTCAAAAAATCCATGTCTTCTATTACGAGGTCAAAGATTGTATTTAGAAGTATCAGAAGAAGGGGAGCCTTCATGAGAGTCAGATGAAAGCATCTTCTCCAGAGGATGGGAATGGGTATCTAGAGGCTTATATTATGTGAACCTACCTACAAGTGTTTAATTCTCAATCTCCATGATCTCATTTAGTTTTAGTGCCTCACCAAGAAAGACATTAGTGGCCTCTGATTTTCTCTTTATACACTTCCTACATTTATGAGGTTCCCCTAATTCTCCTAGTCCCAAGTCTCCCTGTGAAGGGGTTTTGGAATTGAAGGGAGATATACCACTCATCATCTCATCCATTAGACTTAGGTTGATAAACCATTGGCTCTGGTTGTTATTTACAAGACTAGAACCTAGAGTTCCTACCATCAAATCTAGGGGAGTTGCATTAGTGGCATTGACATCAAGGGGATGAAACCTTTGTGGCAAGGTTAAGTATCCCACCTGATTCGTAGCCCGGGGTAGATATCTAATGCTCGAAGAATCATCCTAGTTGTACTTAGCTATATCCTCCCCATATAGTCCTTGAAAGCAAAGATGCAGTGAAGAGAATATTGTCGCCATTTGAAAGTTACATATGACCAAATTATCAACTTGGTGCCTAGAATGACCCCAAGCAAAATCTCCAAAAGGCTCAACATTGTCATTTCTCACTATCTTAGGTGTTGTCATGGTAGTGGAAGGGAGAATAGGATCCAGGATGCCATGATGTTCATTGGGTTAGACCTAATCAGGGTCCTCCCTAATGGGTCATCCAAGTTATCAACCAATTCCTCTTCCATATGCTAGAGTGGAGGATTCATAAATCTAAGCAATCACCTTGATGAAAGGAACCCTAACTACTAGAAAACCCGCACTGAAGATCCCTCCAAGCCAATTTGCAGACCTTTTTAGTTAATATACTTATGCATAAAATTAAATAAATTATAGACCATAAATGAGAACCGTGTTGGTCTTGAATCTTTGTTGCTCGATCTTGATCTCAAGGACAACTCAATGGCTTTGATAAGTGTGTGCTCACTCCCAATGTTTTTGGAGGAGGATGACTCATCACATATCTTTTCCCAACGATCAAATAATCCCCATAGTAGCAACATTGGTACCCATTTACCCTTCATGTGCTAGTTTGACTGCTTAGCCTTCATGAACCCTTTTTGCAGCTATACAAAACCACATATTCCTTCAGTACTTAATAACCATTGCTTTCAATATTCGAGCTGAGAAAGAAAGGCATGGTTTGTTACAGGATTAAAACCCTATATGCCTATAGTCTTCATCCTTCAGATGCATCTACAAAAACCCTAGAAGGTTGCAGTCTTTATCCTTCAGATTGCATCCTCGTCTCATCCCAATTTTATAGCAACACCATTTCCTTTTTTCCCTCACGTGCGTGTCCGTGTTTATAATGTTTATTTTGCAAATAAAAAGAAATCGAAGATAAGATGCTTATGATGTTACATTGTTCTATTTATAAACAAATAAGATAAAAACACTCAATTTATTTGGAAAAAAGTTTAGAGTGGCTTATATAATAAAAACTTAACGAATCAAACCATTTCCCATGATCTCATGTCTTGTCATAGTAGTGGAAGGGAGAAGAGGATCTAGGATGCCATGGATGTTCATTAGGTCGAACTAGATCAGCTGATCCCCCAATGGGTCATTCGAGTAATCGATCAATTCCTCTTCCATATATGAGAGTGGAGGACTCACATATCTAAGCGCTCACCTTGATGAAAGAAACCCTAACTGCTGCAAAACCCTTGCCGCAAAGCCCTCCAAGATAATTTGTTTCCCTTTTTTTTTTTACAAAAACGACTAATGGATTGTTTTATAGATTTAGGTCCGACAAATAAGCTACCGGGGGCTTTACAGTTCAAAGACGAACAACAGATAGGTTTGCTTGTTCGGTCAAATGCCTCAAATCCTTGTTACAAAATTCCAGAGAATGGGTGGAAGCCCCAAGGGAATCCAGAGGACTTGGCTTAGCTGTCGAAAACAAAAAATTAGAAAACTAAAACACAAAGAGGGCTAGGCGAGAGGGGTCTAGTCTTCGTCGAAGCTCTCCTGGGGCTTTGATTCTTTGGGCTAGGCTTTGGAGAGATTCTCGACCTTCACTTCAATGTTGTTGATCCAGTGTTGCATTTGTCCTAGAACATTTTCCATATCTTTGAAATTAACTTCGACTTCGCTGGAAACATCTTCTCTGAGCGATTTGAGTTCTTGATTCAGAGATTCCCATTGGTTTGCTCCTACAGTGTCCATGTTGAGCATTAACTTGGTATGCTCCTTGACCTGTTCTTTGATCCGGTCGAGCTCTATCTGCATCTCATTGATCCTTTCTTCCATCGTGGGTTCTGGATTTGAGGACGAAGCCAGGGTCGTTTCCCGTCTCTTATACCACGAGCTCGACGAAATGTGAAATCCACACCGGGGAGGAGGAGGAATGGGGTTATGCTACTCTACCTCTTGTGATTTATAAAAAATCCAGTCTGGAGTGTCACACGAGTCACGGGGTTGCCCCCATACCTGTTCTGTACCTCGGGTCCTTGCTCGATTTGATTGTTGCCTGCCAGCGAAGGGGAGCTGCTTGGGAAGGGGGGAAGCATGAGTGTCTATGCAGTACTTATGAATCTCTTCTGTGGGGGAAAGATTTGGTACCTGAAAGGTCAAGGGCGGTGAGTCGGACTGAGGGTCACGGGATTGAAGAGTTCTTGTCTTCTCCATTCACGAGGAGCATACTCTTGCTCATGAGAGTTCCTTTGTTAGCCTCGACATCTGCGAGATTATTTAGATCCCTGAGGATATGGTAGATTTTAGTTGTTTTGAAATTGGATAGAAGGAGGATAATCTTCGAAAAGACCTAGGCTAGCTGAAGATTCTTTGGTTTCTTTTTTGAAGCAATGGCCTGAATAATGATCTTAGAATCTTCGAAACTTAATAGATTTTGAACATTCTGTTCAATTGCCAGATTTAGGCTCTGCCACAGGGCTAGGATTTCTGCATGGTTGTTAGTGCCCGTTCCGAGGCCCTAGGCGTAGGTTAGGTCTATTTTTCCCAACGGATCTATCAACCCCCCCCTCCTGCGATGCCAGGATTCCCTTTCGAGGCCCCTTCAAAGAAGAGACAGTGTTCTTCCAGAGATGAATGCCATTTAATAAATTCTTGCTCATCCGTTCTGATTTCCCATCTTTCTTTTCGGAGGCTTGTGAGGGTCTCTCTGCTTAGATGGCTAGGGATAAAATCTTTGAGCCATTGGTTTTCCTC
>SNQJ01S0045462.1:95249-136782 GCA_010110895.2 Picea sitchensis
GGATTGGGGCTTGAATGAAGCAGCTCCCATCGGACTATTTTATGATAAATGAATCATTCTGTGATATCAGTGGCACCTGCATCTCCATAGAAGAGTGTTGGAAAGTTCATTTCCTCAACGAATTTGTCCTTGAATTCCATGCACCAATGTCTCAAAACGTGTTTCATTCTCTGATTCACAACTTGTATCAAATTCAATAGGATTTTTGAAAGTTTCTGCAGAGTTGCTATTCTCTTATGCAAGAACACTGTTCCAGTTGTCATTTATACAAATGTTCTGTGCTTTGTACAGGGCCCTCGAACATAATTCCTTTAATGCTTTCATAACAACATTCACAAGCACTTTGCCTGTATGATATGCATTTTTGTATCGCAAGCGTCTTTTAAGAGGCATGACAATTGTCAGTGTATTGTTAATGAATTGTGGCAAGAGTCTTTGTACAACATCTACCATAACAAGCACATTAATAATTGATCCTGTTAATCACATCTGGAGTCCTTTATAGCCCGAAGGCCTGATTCCAATAAATGCAATTCGGAGAGAGCCAACTCTCTCCTCAAGTTCCGTAAGTGCACTTACATCTGGTAGTTTTACATTACATCTTATTTGGCCAAGCATTGGGAGATGTGGCAGTTTTCCATGTTGAGGTGACTGTTTGCATGGAAGACAAATTTTGCCACTGGAAAATGTTTTATCGTGCGCTGTGAACTATAAGTATTTTGCTTGCAAAGCAGCCGTGAAAGACTTACTGTTTTTTGAGAAATTCAGTTGCTCACAAATTGCACATGCAATGGAAGGAGTATCTTTAATTTCTTTCATGTACGTCTGTGTTGCATTTTTCTTTCGCAGGGAAGTATGGGTGGAAACTATTTCCTAGTTTTCATTGCCAATAGTCCATGGTGTTCCTACTAGTGCACGAAATGTGATGGTTGCATGGCCATTCTGGGATATGTGAGTGCACATGTTTCAGTTCTTTTCTGCACGAACAAGTTTCTTTAGATTCTCGTATGTGGATTTCTCTCTAATAGGAAGCGTGGCAATGTATTTCTTTCTCTCGTGCATGAACTTTTTCAAGTTGTGGTAACTTAGTCTAAGTTTCTTGCCCAAGGGCACGATGAGATGATGACAATTGCGATGAATTTCACTCTGACCCAGGTGCTGATAACGTAGCCTATGTTTCTTTTTCAAGGCATGTGTGGCCTCATCACAACTAGGACGAATTTGACGCATAATTTTTTTCAAGTTTTGATAACTTACTCTAGGTTTTTTGTTTAAACCGTGTATGGGCTCATCACACCTGTAATGAATTTCACGCATCATTTTTTTGTTCAAGCCCTCTATGGCCATATCAGACTCAGCAAGAGTTTCATTCTCACTAAAAATCATTCTGTGCGTATGCAGATTCGATGCGGTTTGGGTGCCATGGACATCCAACCTTGAACCACGGATATGTCGAAGCAAAGGTTCATAATGGATATGTGTTGTATCTATTTTCAACAAGAGAATGTCAAATGTTCGATCGTAATTTGAATCAGTAAACCAAGAATGTACAGTGCCATCTGGCAACGCCGACCAAACCTAGAAATTTACTCTGAGTATCATAGACAACTATTGGAAATAGAAACTGCAACCCTCTACATTCCCTTTTTCACATGGATGAACCATGTTTACAAGGTATTCCTTCCAAGTTCCAACTGCCGACATATTTTCCAGGAGATAAGGAAAAAGGTGTTGATGCAAGCACCTAAAAGCCTGTTGGTTGCCGCCTACAATTGCATTTCAAAACGACTACACGGTGTAAAGTCGCAACAACTGCACATCAAAATCCGCTGCTACCAAACAACAAATTGCATTAAACAAACTATCTCCACAGTTAGACACAACATTTGTTGCCACCTCTAAACCATGGCTATCTATGCGATGCATAATCTGTTCCCATTGCGATTCAAGGTCTTTGCAAAAGAAGGACAAGTAAATATGAGCTACTTCAACATTGCACATGGACATGTTCCTGTACAGGAGTGGTTCATAATGACGACTGAGACCATTGGCATCATGGAACAAGATGCAATATGGATTTCCAGAGGCACCTTTGTTGAATAGTACATATCTTCTTTTTCTTGTCAATGACCATATTCCAACCGATATATTGATCCATTTAGACAAACACCGTATACAAAATGTGTCTCGCCAGAGTCCCCTTTCATGTGCAGGCACAACTGCAGATGCAGACAACTGCATCTTTGAAAAATACGTAGCGACATCCTGTATTCCGTTCAACTGTCGAAGAAAATCAGATCCCAGTTTGTATTCATAGGATTTCAATGCTTCCGCATCGCCATTTTTGAAACAGGCCAAGAAATAATCTATCTATCCATTGCACAACTCTGTTGATGAATACCCAAAATGCAACAGAACCTGGAATGTATCGAAAAGGAAATCCCCTGCAGTATACGAGAATGCTTCGAATCTAAAGAGGCCATTGCTATGCAAAGCCACGTCAATGCTACCATGTATAATGCATTGTTTATCTTTTTCAGACTATTTGAATTGTAAGGGCCTTTGTTAGAAAAATTCTAAAGGACAGGTCGCATCAGAAAGGGAGATAATTGAAATAAAATAAACAAAATGTCTTCACATTCAACATAGTTGAAGAGAAAATGGTAGCATCACATAAATATATGAGAAGACAAAAGAATAGTTTTATTTCGAAAATATGGAAAAAGAAGACTTTGTTACATATTCCTGGAAATTTAAATGCGTTTGTCATATAGACTGGGATTGGGGCTTGAATGTAGCAACTCCCATCGGACTATTTTATGATAAATGAATCATTCTGTGATATCAGTGGCACCTGCATCTCCATAGAAGAGTGTTGGAAAGTTCATTTTCTCAACAAATTTGTCCTTGAATTCCATGCACCAATGTCTCAACACGTGTTTCATTCTCTGATTCACAACTTGTATCAAATTCAATAGGATTTTCGAAAGTGTCTACAGAGTTTCTATTCTCTTATGCAAGAACACTGTTCCAGTTGTCATTTATACAAATGTTCTGTGCTTTGTACAGGGCCCTCGAACATAATTCCTTTAATGCTTTCATAACAACATGCACAAGCACTTTGCTTGTATAATATGCATTTTTGTATCGCAAGCGTCTTTTAAGAGGCACGACAATTGTCAGTTTATTGTTAATGAATTGTGGCAAGAGTCTTTGTACAACATATACTTGAACAATCACATTAATAATTGATCCTATTAAGCCCATCTGGAGTCCTTTATAGCCCCAAGGCCTGATTCCAATAAATGCAATTCGGAGAGAGCCAACTCTCTCCTCAAGTTCCGTAAGTGCACTTACATTTGGTAGTTGTGCATTACATATTATTTGGCTAGGCATTGGGAACTGTGGCAATTTTCCATGTTGAGGCAACTGTTTACATGGAAGACAAATTTTGCCACTGGAAAATGTTTTATCGTGTGCTGTCAACTAGAAGTATTTTGCTTGCAAAGCAGTCGTGAAAGACTTACTATTTTTTGAGAAATTCAGTGGCTCACAAATTTCACATGAAATGGAAGGGGTATCTTTAATTTCTTTCATGTACGTTTGTGTTGCATTTTTCTTTCGTAGGGAAGTATGGGTGGAAACTATTTCCTGGTTTTCATTGCCAATAGTCCATGGTGTTGCTGCTAGTTCAGGAAATGTGATGGTTGCATGGCCATTCTGGGATATGTGAGTGCACATGTTTCTGTTCTTTTCTGCACGGACAAGTTTCTTTAGATTCTCATATGTGGCTTTCTCTCTAATATAAAGCGTGGCAATGCATTTCTTTCTCTCGCGCATGACCTTTTTCAAGTTGTGGTAACTTAGTCTAAGTTTCTTGCCCAAGGGCACGATGAGATGATGACAATTGCGATGAATTTCACTATGACTCAGGTGCTGATAACATAGCCTACGTTTCTTTTTCAAGGCCCGTGTGGCCTCATCACAACTAGGACGAATTTGATGCATAGTTTTTTTCAAGTTCTGATAACTTACTCTAGGTTTTTTGTTTAAGCTGTGTATGGGCTCATCACAACTGTAATGAATTTCACGCATCGTTTTTTTGTTCAAGCCCTCTGTGGCCATATCAGACTCGACAAGAGTTTCATTCTCACTAAAAAGCATTCCGTGCGTATGCAGATTCGATGCGGTTTGGGTGCCATGGACATCCAACCCTGAACCACGGATATGTCGAAGCAAAGGTTCATAATGGATATGTGTTGTATCTATTTTCAACAAGAGGATGTCAAATGTTTGATCGTAATTTGAATCAATAAACCAAGAATGTACAGTGCCATCTGGCAACGCCGACCAAACCTAGAAATTTACTCTGAATATCATAGACAACCATTGGAAATAGAAACTGCAACCCTCCACATTCCCTTTTTCACATGGAAGCACCATGTTTACAAGGTATTCCTGCCAAGTTCCAACTGCCGACATATTTTCCAGGAGATATGGAAAAAGGTGATGATGCAAGCACCTAAAAGCCTGTTAGCTGCCGCCTACAATTGCATTTCAAAACGACTGCACGATGTAAAGCCACAATGATTGCACATCAAACTCCGCTGCTACCAAACAACAAATTGCATTAAACAGACTATCTCCACAGTTAGACACAACATTTGTTGCCACCTGTAAACCATTGCTATCTATGCGATGCATAATTTGTTCCCATTGCGATTCAAGGTCTTTGCAAAAGAAGGACAAGTAAATATGAGCTAATTCAACATTGAACATGGACATGTTCCTGTACATGAGTGGTTCATATTGACCACTGAGACCATTGGCGTCATGGAACAAGATGCAATATGGATTTCCAGAGGCACCTTTGTTGAATAGTACATATCTTCTTTTTCTTGTCAATGACCATATTCCAACCGATATATTGAGCCATTTAGACAAACACCATATACAAAATGTGTCTCCCCAGAGTCCCCTTTCATGTGCAGGCACAACTGCAGATGCAGATAACCGCATCTTTAAAAAATACGTAGCGACATCATGTATTCTGTGCAACTGCCGAAGAAAATCAAATTCCATTTAGTATTCATAGGAGTTCAATGCTTCCACATCGCCATTTTTGAAACAGACCAAGAAATAATCTATCAATCCATTGCGCAACTCGATCGATGAATACCCAAAATGCAGCAGAACTTGGAATGTATCGAAAAGGAAATCCCCTGCAGTATACAAGAATGCATCGAATCTAAAGAGGCCATTGCTATGCAAAGCCACGTCAATGTTGCCATGTATAATGCATTGTTTATCTATTTCATACGACTCAACATATATTACTTCTTCCATCCCCTCAACTTTGATTTTGAAGGTGTTTGTTAGATACTTTCAGTTTGTCTGAAAACAGAGAAAAGGGTGAAAAAACAATTAGCACCCCCCACAAAAAAAGGAAAGCAAAATAGGAAAACCACAAGCCCAAAACTGGGCACAAAACAAAAGAAAGAACGCAAATAAATAACACCATAAATTTACTGGGCAGAAACACAACAGGTGGGCGTAGTTTTCCGACCCACAGAATAAAAGCTTTTCCTGTGTCTACAACTATTTTTCGAGAACCCCTTCGCATTGCAATTTTCCAAACAGTTATGAACGTCGCTGCCGGCATATGAAGACACATGGTTTCCAGGAACATAAATTAAGAGCATAGACAAATATCATCTGCAATTGCATCTGCAGGACCTCATCTTTGCAAAGTTGAATCAAACAAGAACAACAATCCTAGAATGAACCAGCGAAGAAGCATCGACCACTGGAGCAACGATGTCGACCATAAAAAAATAGAACAAAACTGTATCCCAAGGAATTTGCATAATAAACATTCAAACTGTCAGGTAAACACTTAAGACTGCCAGGACCACCCAAGGGCCTAGCCCTGTACAAACATTCAAGAAAAAATGCAGTGTGGCAGATCTGTTCTCTCGAAACCCGCAAGAATACAACAAAAAACAGACGTACTAATATGGTAGACAATGTATTTTAGCTAGCAGGAATTGCTAAAGGAAACATTCGAACTAATGCTAGCATTAATCCACCTTCGACCATTGCATAACAAAATATATGATTCTAAAAGACCATATACGATGAAATACTTTGGATATGCCAACATACATAACATTGGGAATAGCGAAGCCATGAGAAAKACCTCCAACCTGTTGTCCAATCACATATTTACRAATATGGTACTTTTTATTATAYAAAAATCGACGGAAGATGTTCGACTACCATCAAAAAAATTGAACGAAACTGTATTCCAACGCACTTGTACAATAAACATTTAAGACTGCCAGAGTTGTTAGGTAAACACTTAAGACTGTCAGGACCGTCTAAGGGCCTAKCCCTGTTCAAACATTTAAGAAAAAATGCAGCGTGGCAAGCCTCCTCTCTCGAAGCACGCAACAATAAAGCAAAAATCAGACATAGTAATATGGTAGACAATGTATTGAAKCCATCAGTAAATGCTTAAGGAAACATTCGAACTAATGCTAGCATTAATCCAGCTTCCACCAATGCATAAGAAAAGATATGTTTCGAAAATACCTTATACGATTCAAATACTTTGGATATGCCAACAAATATAACATTGGGAATAGCGAAGCCGACAATAAGACCTCCAATCCGTTGTCCAATCAGATCCTTACAAATATGTTACTTTCTATTATATAAAAATCGATGTTTTCACTTCCCTTTTTCCAACAATATATAATATGTAAATATTTCTGGTTTATGCACAATTTAATACCAGGTCAACGATTTATCAATCGCTATAGTCCCTCTTTGCCTACAACAGGGACTAATAACTTGTTGCAATCTATTTTCTTCTCATTTTTGTTCAAATTATGTTGTTATTTTCCTCCCTTTGATGTTTACTTACCAATAATCAGACCATCCATGGAATACTGTTGGATCCCAATAAATAATGAACATTCACACTAGGAAATAAAAATAACAACATTACAAACAATTGGAAGAAATCAAACAATTATTTTATGTTGCAAAATTAATATTAGTTAGATTCACCATAGGTAGAGATTACGAAGTGAAGGGCATAAAAGGGATTACAGTTGAAGTGTGAAAAGGAGTAGAGCCCTAATTGGTTTTGCAGCTCAATGAGGTGCTTGATCAATTATGGATAGATAAAATTCAAGAATGGAAGGCCAATTTGATAGGGAATATGAATGGGTAATTAGAAATATTAATTTTAGAGAAGAACATACGCTCAACTAAGCTTGTGTGCAAGATCAGTCTTGTGTTCACGAAGTACACTCCCTCACTCCACTACAACACGTGGCTCTCTTAATCACTCTTAATCCAATAATAAACACACAAATTTCTTTTGATCATCGTTGCCTTAGATGAATATTTAATGCAAAATTTTAGTGCTCAACCACAAGTTCTAACGAAGTGCAACAATGACATGGCTAGTTTATTGATATCACCAAACCTTACATAATGTTGTAATTTAATTAGGATCCAAGTTTCATCAACACACACACACACACATTAAATTATCTAAATTGATTATAATAGAGTTCTACGGATTGTGACAGTATTTTATTTCAATTGACTAAGACTATGACGAGAGTCTAAAGTTATAGATGTTTTCGTTTGTCACTGAATTTTGAGATTGTGCCATCAAAGTTGGAATTCAATGATAGGGGAAATTTTAAGTACCCTTATTAAAGTGTATAAATTGTGGTGAATCTTACTAATTCTTAAAATACAACTATAAAATGTTTGACAATATTTTTGTAAAAATATTCAAATTCCTATGGATTTTATATAGTTTATAGTGAAGTTTGGTGATATTTAGAGTAAACTAATTGTATCCTATAGAATTTGGTTGAATCATTTTTTAGAAAAAAAGGAATTTGGTAAACCTTATTTTTTGGACAAAAACATGGAAAATTAACCCATGGGTGAATTTAGTCCCTAAAATTTTCGTTGTTCATTGATTTATCAAAGAACCTCATGTTTGCTTAGATGATATTAGGTCAATCTCTTCAACTAAAATTGTATCATCATTGAAGGTAAATGTAAGTTTTGCAAAATTGTTCTTAGTTAAATCCTTAAGAGTCACACTAGCATTAAAAATAGATCTACATATTCGTATATGAAAATGAATGTCCATCTATTATACTAATTAAGTATTGTTCTTTCATGCATGGTTCGATTTCCACCAATGTTGATTTGATTTTATTATGCTATTATCCTTTTTTCCTAACCTTGCATTGTGTTGTTTTCATATTTTTCACTTGATTTTTAAAAAATCTATAGATATATTTTATGTGTTCTCTACATTCTTAAAACATTCAAATAGTTGTTTATCATAATAAGTTTACTTGTTGACTTGCAAGAAAATACATTGCCTCCTATTAAGTCTTCTCAACAACATTGAAGTTTCTAGCAATAGACATTGAATGCAAGGTATGCACATTTTGTCGATATGTAAATGCTACTATGGTGCTTACTTCTATAATGAGCAAAACTACTTTATTTTTGTGTTGAATCTAGTCTTTTTGTACAAGACAAAAGTAACTAGGAACAAAATGGTGCCAATTGGAACTCAATGTAAAAAAGAAGAAAAAAAAAACGTATTCCTAAAAGCAACGAGTTTATTAGACAATGAAAAATAAAGTAGAAAAATTACCTTCAATTGTTGTTGATCAAAAAATACAATGTCTGAAAAGAGAAAACAAAACTCAAACAAATTTTTCAAGCAAGATATGCAGAAAAATGGTAGTAATTAGAAATCAGAAACATGGCAGTAATGCTATTTTAGAAAGATACATCCTACTATGCTTAGACAACTTTGCATATACTCCCGGAGATTGTTTATTCGATGCTCTCCAAGTCCTACTACATAATATATACACATCTATAGAATTGAGAGAAGGTACAATACACAATTTCAAAGCTTGTTAAAAAACGACAACAATACTGAAGCACTAGTATCTTATAAACATGTATTGAACACACATTCATTGATGAAAATTCATAATGTCAATGATCCAAATATTTATTTGCAACAAATGTGAAAGTCAACTTCAATTATTCTACCACTAGAAGACAAAGGCCTTTGGGGAGACATTTTTTGCATACATTGGTTGTCAAAATGGCTCAAAATACCAATAAGAATTTGGTCAAAGACAAAAATGAAGCCATACTTACATTTTTATTCAACTTTAAGCAACAACACATATGACATATTGTTTCATGATGACAACCCTCTTGCTGGACATTTTGAACTACTCTTGTGCAAAAGATAAATTGGCACCATCAATAGTCATAAGCACAATGAAGAGCCTATGAAATATGGAAACATGGAACAACAATGGGCACATATACAAAAAAAGATGTTAGCAAATGGACTTGAATGAGTTTATGAATTCGATAGGGCTTACAATGAAAGTTCTTTTGAAACCATTTGTCTTCTAACAAAAAATGAATATGACGTCGCTTTCTTGCAATGCGTAATGGTGCAAAATTTTTCCAATGTGGTGATGCACAATGATTATTTCGCAAATAGATGTATAGAAAAATATATCAAAATTCATGTATAGAAATATGTCCCAAGAGTAGCAAACTAGCAAGCATGTATTGTGCATTTGACATTGCTATATGAGAAAGGAAACATAGAAGGTGGTATTTTTKTTTATGACCGAATAATCTATATTTGGGACATAAAAATACACATATGTTCTACTGCGACAACCACTACGCCAACTAAATTCCATTCGGTGAGAAAAACATGAAATATATTTATTGGTATTTGGTATCAAACAAACATAGGRCATTCTCATTTTGAGAGATTGCAACAAATAAGAGAATCAAGTATTAACATCTCATA
Source organism: Picea sitchensis (assembly GCA_010110895.2). Classification (NCBI taxonomy): domain Eukaryota; kingdom Viridiplantae; phylum Streptophyta; class Pinopsida; order Pinales; family Pinaceae; genus Picea; species Picea sitchensis. The sequence goes on from SNQJ01S0045462.1 coordinate 105,154, forward strand.
ACAAAAAAACTAGAGAGAAGAAAAGTTTATCTCTTCAATCTCTAAAAAAATGATTAGGGACAATGTTGAGCCATAACAAGAAACAATGACATTTGATCTAGAAGTTGATAAAATAGAGAATAAATAAATACATAAATGAAAATGTTATCGGTGAAGAATTTCAACCATTCAAACAAGAGAACAAGAATAAAAAAATAAAAAGAATTAGGCCTTCCCATAGAAATAAGGAAGAACAAGAAAACATACTTCTAATACTAGATGAGCAAGCATTCAAGAAACATGTCACTCACATGCTTATCTACAATTGTTTGGTCTACAATGCACCGCCTTTAGAAAAGATGTGGTAAACAACACACAAATATATATACAAAAACTTGACATTGAAAGAGAAAAAACAAAATTGAAAGGATGCATAGGTGACAATTTAGAAAATCAAAACACTTGCAAACTTTATCAAAAAACTTTGCAGCATGATGGGATTCCGAAATTTGCATGTCCACAATTGATTATATGAAATAAGAGCATACACATAGTGAAGCAACTATATGAATAATAGGAAAGGATAATATAATTGAGATTACCTTTCTTGCAAATTTGAGTGCTAGGTCAAAAGTATAGAGGGCGGAAAATGGGATTAATTGGAGGTGTAATCAATGTGCCTACTAACACATCTTGAATTCAACATGCCCTACCTTATGACATAAAATAAATTAACACAGTTGCAATGGAAAGAAAGAAAAAACTGTGCTACAAAAGTGCTTTTCTTTTGGTTGCATTTGTGTACACATGGTCATGAAAGCCTTAAAGCGACTATGCAAAACCATGTTCTATAAAATGGAGAAAGTTGTTATAAATGACAATTAGAAACACATGTTTAACTGGGTCAAATATGCGTATGCAACTAACATTTATAAGGAATTTGACAATGACATTGATGAAAACACTAAAGAACCAATAACAAAGATACTACTCCATGGATTCAATGATTCACATCGTATGTATGATCTTCAAACCAATCAAATAAACATTGCTCCTGCTGAAGGCTACATGACATTAGGAATTTAAAAGATAGATATTCATAGGAAATGAGTTCCCTACACGTTTCTATGGAGAAAAATGACCAGACGACATTACAAAAAAATTATGTATCGAAAAATTTCTCAAAGGGAAGTATTACACAAAGACTATGATTTTACCTACCGCATCACAAATTTGTTTTACAAGGCAGTTCACATTATTCTTAAGCAAGTGCACAATTGTATTTGGGTTAGAATGAGAAAATGATAGTCAAAGGGAAGAAAATTACTAGCAAAAGATATTAAGTCAAAACCAAATTTGGATTGCATACTAAAATMAGACATTAGTTACATGGATCTAAAAGCAATTTGCACATMAMCGRATTACCTTCTAAGTTTKTGTAGGAACCTTTATGTGATGATACAACAACTAGGACCATTGACATTCTTTGTATGCTTTAGTAGTGAAAAACATCATTGGAAACCATTAATCGATGCATTTAAAAAAAATAAAATAAAAAAAAATACTCCCCATTGAAGATGACATGCAAGAGAATGAACTTGAAATCTTGATAAGAAATGATCTAGTAAATTATGTATGATACTACAAAAGACGATAAATTATCTACGATAACTAATTTCTCATGATCACAAATACTACGGTGAGCCGAAATACCATTTCTAAATAACAGAGTTCCAAAACAGAGGAAGTTAACATGGCCATGCATTGCTACATACAAAAGATGCATCGGTCTATGGAAAAAATAAAAATGTCAAGACAAAGGAATTTGTAGATACATATTTGTCTTTTGATTCAAGAATACTTGCAAATGATCTTTGTTGGCACTGCGCACGGTTGTAAGACCCTAGGTTCAAGTTATCATTTGACCAATAAAACCCTTCAGACACTGGCCCATTCGGCATCACCTGCATGCATATATGAAGTCTCACCCGAGGTATCTATTGGGACTGCAGGAACCAAATTTATACATTGGTGAGGGAATGGGAGGTTAATATTCCATTCATTCTTAATTATCTGTTTTTTGCACGTTCATCTGCAAGTTCTCTTATTCTATTACTTAGTGGATCTCAGGTTCATATTACCATTATATTCCAAATTACCGGATAAACTCGTTATTGTAACAACCATAACTATTGCATCATGAATACTCATAAGACAAATCTACTTTAATATGCATCCCGATAGATTCCATAAACAATCACACAAAAGACATTCGACACAACATTTAACGTGGTTCACCCAACTCTGGGCTACGTCGAAAACATCTGGCTTCTCCATTATGTGTTTGGTAATTTCTTTAGGCTTGCGCACGACACTTACAAAGATACATCATGGTTATCTTGCTCTTCTCCTATCCCAACCGCTATCTAGTGCAAGCCTTCATCTCTCTCTGCATCATCTCCTTAATATTCAGACATAGATTATCTCCTTAATATTGGGACAAAGAGTAACCACTACTCTCCCAACCAATTACATATTTATACATAAAATCTGGGGCTTAAAACCCTATTTTGTTCATCCCAAAACCCTATTACAATGTATGACTACTCCAGTTAACTGGCTGTTCAAGTTGCTTTCACTTGCTTTTACGTCTGCATGCTTCTTTCTGCTATCCTTCCTGATTTTGCGCATCCTTCTATCTTTGGAACGTCGAGCTGTCATCCTTCCTTTTCGTCCGCTTTCTTCTCTAGATTTCTTCTCTACTTTATTCCTTTGTTTTATTCTTCCGTTTATGCATTGTCTTTCTGGATGCGCCTCAACTATGCACTCCCTAGTCTTCCTTCTTCTTCTGACCACTTCTTCTACACTTGGGATTTTTATCAAAATTGTATCCAAAACTGCATGTCCAACATGCCCCCAACACTAACCTGCAGCTCATTCTGATCCGCTCAAGCCTGTTTCCTGTTCTTCCACGCCGTAATGAAATTTTGGGAGGATGCCTTTTCTACCTCCACTTCTTTGAGTATCGTTGCCTATGTTTCTACGATCTCTTCGACCCCCTGCGTAGTCAAGGATGTAAGTTTCTCTTCTACTTCCTAAGCTGCTTGTTTTACCTTGCCCTATGCAGTGGCTAATTCACCTATTACCCCCACTACTTCTTCCTACAACGGTCCTAATTGCTGATGAAGGATATTATGATGATCCCTCATCTTCTCCACTTCTATGTATGACTGCCTCTAAGCCAAAATGATTTCCATATGTTCAACTAGTGGAAGTATATTTATTTTCTCTGAAGCTTGTTGTGCCTTTTCCTTTGCTTCTCTTACTTTTGCCTCCACAACCCTCATCTCAGGATCTTCCACCAAGTCTATCCAAATCTACGCGCTCTCCTCACAGAGTTTGGCACACTCTTCTACCAATCTCTTTATGTTGGCGACTATCATCATCACCATTCTCTCCCCGCCTTCTCTTACTTTTGGTGGAGTTCCTGGTGTACTCCGCAATTGGAGATCTTCTATCTGTGATCATAATCCTTTGATGACTTCCCCGATCTTGAATACTTGTTCTTCCATAGTAGCTTCTACTACTATCAAAACTTCTGGAATTGCCTTGTATAATTTCTGGATGACCTCTTGTGTTCTCTGCACTATACTTTCGACTTCATCCTTTTCCTTAAGGGCTTTCTTTACCCTTTCCTTGGCCTCATTTTTGTCTTTCACTACTTCCTCCACTCGACCTTCAACTTCCCTCTTATGCTAGAGCACAATGTCATATTGTTGTTGTAGCTGAGCCCTTTCGTCCATTATTTTCATCAGCTCCTGGTGTGCTTCATATCTCGACTCTTAATCTCTTGCAACATACCTACATTCAATTCTTGTAATCTTTGCATCGACATCCTTGATACCATTAGGTTCATATGTCCTAATGCGTTCACCTGTTCTTGTAAATAGGTTATTGGAAATTTAAGTGCGTCCGTCTCAATCTAGAATGTTCCGTGCCCAATTGCTAATTGGGTCAAGACCAGATGCACACTCTCTATTTCCTTCCCTGGAGTTATGGATGGTCCTCCCTCGATCCCGCGCTCTTTTGTTATTCTAGCTACTTTCAGGAGATATTGTAGTGTTACCAGCTGCTCTTGTACCCTTTGTTGTTGCTCTACTTACTTCTTGGTTGCTTCCTCAATGATTTCCTCTGTGACGTCCCGTACTTGGTAGCCTATGTGGTTCATAATGTCATTGGTCAAAGTATAAACTGGGGTTTCTCTGTTCTCTTTAGTCTTCTTGCGTGCCCCTCCTACTGGTTTATTCCCCTTATCCTTCAGTTTTTCTCCTGCTGTGGGGACTATCTGCCTAACTTCTACCATTGATGGGCCAGACATATCTCCTGCACCATTGTTCTGATCGTTCCTCTACTCATTCGGTTMTCCATCACTCGTATCCTTCTCTTCTTTGTCTTCCGGGTGMCCTGTTTTCTCTGCTGGGGTTTTCCACCCATCTTCCCAATCATTTACGATTAGGTATACGTCTTCCGATGTCAACCTATAGCTTGTTGGAAACCAATGGCACACAAGGTCCTTCTTTGCCTGCACATACATGTGGTGCATGCCTGCTTTGAATCATGCAATGTATTTATATGTTTCCATTGTACCGCTTGATATGCGCAATGTGTGCTCGATTAGATACCTGATAGTATCGAAGTATACAAATAATGTGACATTATTGTCCTGTTTCCTTCTCTTGTTTGGCATATGCCACAGGTTGGCATATCGCATGACCATACTGCCTCTACTATATGTGCCCATGCGCTGATAGTAGCCTGGTTCCTGCCATCTGACCAGTGCAATGAAAATCAAAAGCCATGCATAGTAAAAATATGTGCCCTTTTCATGGGCCTCAATACAATCTTGCAAAAATTAGTTCACCAAGAAGGTGGCCCAGTTCATTTGGACCGCTTCGACGCATTTTTTTGTAGCTGCAATTACTACTGATGGTACTTCATCCTTCCGACATTTTCACAACAACTTGCAAGCCAATACCTGTGTTGCAAACCGAACATTGTCATCAATGATTTTTTTAACATCCAATCCCCTTTACCCCCTGAAAGTGTGGAATTTTTCCTTCATTTCTTATGATAGGGCTCGCTCCCCTGCCCTCTTAAACAACATGGTCGGACCCTCACCGAATTTTGGTATCCTAGTGATCCATGCAATCAATGCAGTATCAATTGACACTGGGGGGTCGAGTCACAATGTCCCCCATGGACGCAACTGTGCAATAACTTCACACAATCATTTATTTCCAGACTGCGTCTGAAGTGTGGGATCTCCATCAGGTTTAGTATGCCCAAATTCTCCAGTCTGGTTGCTCACACTCGTGTCTCCAATACTATCACTCCCGTGCCCAGTACGCTTTTAACGCACAAATATTTTTCCTTGGCTAGCTCCAAGAATTTTTGCTCGTCGGTGATATAATGATCCACGAAATTAAGTTCGACAACCTTGTCGAGTATATCTCCTTCAATACTTACACCAAGTGGGACTAGTGATTTTTCCAACAGGTATTTCCCATCTACTGGTACTTTGATTAACATTGCGTTATCTTTCCTTGGTGAGACATCATCACTATGGAAACTTGCTTGTGAAGTCAAAGCTCCAGATATTTCCTCAACCTCTAGTGTAATTGTAGGTCATTTTGACTGCCTTCGCGCCGCTGCGGATGGCACTCCAACTTTTGGTGGGGCCATTGTATTGTGCGACAAATTCCTTTACTTGTTTTATGACTGTTATGTGGTAGTTGTAGTTCGGCTCTGAATCACTCAGGTTATCTCTAGTTTGCTCTGATTCACTCTCTCTTGCATGCATCTCTTAGTAACAATGATTTACACTTAGTGAACCTCCAAAGTTTTTGTGCCTCCTTTCCAACTATGCATGTCTCTTCATGCCTTAACTCACTTGTCCAATCCACCAACATGGTTAAATAAATGCGAATTTATTACCAAATCCATTGTATGAGTTTTTCCTCGTATTGCCAATTTGTCGTGATTTCCGATGACTTTTTCCATTTAATATTATATGACATGTTTATGACTTTTCGTTACCCTATTATCATCGTCTTTCCATGCTTTAATGATTTTAACAGTCTTATCATGGCCAAACTGCGCAAGTCATCTATTGCTTCACAATCTTTTTCTTATGTGTATTCTTTTGTTAATTGGCGCAGTTCTATCCTATTGCACAATAATCTTTCCTTTTGCGCCATCTCCTATGCCTTGTAATCTATAATCTTTTTCTTTTTGCTATCTCTACTTTTTATTTGATTTTCTTCCTTTTTCTACTCTTTTTTTTTTTTTCCTACTATAGTACAACTACTATGATACATGTGGTTTGGCACAACCTAGATTACTGTGCAAACTTTCGACCGTCTCTATAGAGTTTCAACCGACTTCTATTCACCATTCCTTCAAGGATTTCTCCATTCAGGGTTTCCAACTGGGCAACGCCTATCTCTGTTACATGCTGAATCACATTTGGTCCTAGCCAGTGCATTCTAAACTTCCCTAGGTGCTGCATAAATTTACTGTCATAAAGTAATACTAAGTCTCCCACTTGAAACTTTTTCTGTTTAATGTGTCTATCATGCCAACCCTTCTCTCTTGCATTCTGAACTTGCTGATGTAACCCTGCAACAAACCAATCTTCCTCAAGCTGTACTAATTGTGCCAATCTCTCCTCTATTGTGCCAGAGTCTGATAGATCAGTGATCATTGCAATGCGCAGGCTAGGTAGAATAAATTCCATTGGCATCACTGCTTCTTTTGCATAGACCAACCTGAAAGGTGTCTGCCCTGCCAAATTTTTACTTGTAGTCATGTAAGCCCATAAAACTGTAGGAACTCTCAAGTCCCAATCATCTCTCCCTATGTTGCAAATTTTTGTCAAAGAATTCTCTAAGATTTTATTGAAAGCTTCCACTGTCCCATTAGCCTGAGGATGATACGAGGTACTCTTCTGATGATGAATTTGAAACTCCTCATTCAATGTTGCAATTGTTTTATTCATAAAGTGGGTTACTTGATCACTGGGTAATCTGCATGAACATCCAAACCGTATGACTGCATTCTCAAATAAAAATCTTGCAATGGTCTCCGCGGTGCAATCTAGAAATAGTGCTACTTCTTCTCATCTTGTCAAGCACTCTATCACAATGATTATGTACCTTGCCCCTGATATTCTTGCTTGTGGTTTTATTGGCCCCCAAAATTCTATGCCCCATTTATCAAATACTTTCAAGGTAACCTATGGGTTTAAAGGAATTTCATCCCTCCTGGATGTCTTTTCCACTCTCTGACATACATCACATGACTGACAATATTCCTTAGCATCTTTGTGAAGTGTAGGCCACCATATCCCTATGCACAAAATATTTTGTGCAATCGCCTTCCCTGCATAATGTCCTCCTTCAATCCCGCCACGTGCTTCTGCAAGTATCATCGAAATTTCATGTTCCAGCACACACCATATTAATATTTCATCTGCTCCCAACTTTTATAAATTCCCTGAAATCAACCGATTTGAATACCGGTTGTTTCTTCTGCACCAATGTCATCTCTGATGGGGCCATTGCTGTACTTAGAAACTGGACGATGTACGAGAAGTAATCATCCACCATTTTAACTGCAAATAACCATGCATCTGGTAAGATGTCATCTAAATTCCCTACATCTTCTCCAAATAATATGCGCGATAGATGATCTATCCCCGCATTCAACTTCCTAGGTTTCACCACAACCTCAAAATCATATTCCTGGAACAACATTATCCATTTGCATATTCTCCCCCCCAACACTGGCTTGTTCACTAGGTATTTTAATGTAGAATGGTATGTTTACATCTTAAAGTGAGATCCCAATAAATAATGTCTAAACTTTTGTAGCAGATATACCATTTCCAATCCTTCTCGTTCTATTGTGGTGTGATTCTTTTAAGCTATAGAAAACTTCCTACTTGCAAACATAATTGGGTGATCTATGTCCCCCTCCCATGGTTGAGAGAGTATTGCACCCAACCTTACGGACGATGCATCTACATGAACATGAAACTCCTTATTCCAACCTGGAAAGATCAAAATCGACGTGATTACTAGTTTTTTTCTTTAAGGTGTCCAAGGCCTTATGACAGTCCTCGTTCCATTGGAACTTTGCTTCCTTCTTTAACAAATTTGCCATTGGTGTTTTGATCTGCACATATCATTTGATAACCTTCCTTAAATATCTTGTGTGACCTAGAGTTTCCCTCAGTTGTTCGACTGATGTAGGTGTTTCTAAATCCAAAATTACTGCAATCATGGTCAAATCCACTAGTAATCCCTACTTGCAAACTACATGGCCTAAAAAAATTCCAAACAGTGTGCATAAAATACACTTCTTCAGGTTCAACGAAATCTAACACTATCTACACCTATCCAAGATCATCCTGAGTACTTCTATGTGATCATTCAGTAGACTGAACACAATCCAATCATCTAAGTATACATCCAAGAACTTATGGATAAATTCCTTGAACGTTGCTACCACAACTCTGGAAAACACTGGAGGGGAATTATTTAGTCCAAAGGGCAATACTATATATTGATAACTTCCCCACTCTGTCACGAATGTGGTCTTATGAGAATTTAGTTGGGAATAGGTTTTGATATTCTTGCAACAAGAGTATGCAATCTTCTCTACTGTCTCATCACTCCAATAATATCCTATTTGCACAAACTTGGGATTCTCTATCATCCTAATGTTTACCTTCCACATCTTTATAGGTTGTGTGTATGCAACAGACTCAAGCTCTGGCCCTTCTACTGCTCGTTCTCCTTTTTTTTGAGATACTTGTACATTCCGAGGATCTTCTTCATATTGTTCTTCCTTAGCAACATTGTAGCACTCCAATAACTCATAGACAATCATATTAGCTCCGTGCACACTCCATAGTGGCACTACCTCCATCGTCCCTTCTTCTGAGAAGATCTTAGTTGGAGTAGCCTATAGCACTGCATCTATTGATGGGGATTCATGTTCAAATGTAAATGTGACTTTGAACCTCTGGACCAACTTGTCCCATCTTGTTGTTTCTCGACACATTTCCAATTCCAAATACCAGTTTTTCAGAATTGTGTCCAGTGTGTGTATAAATCTGTGCGTCTATTCTGTCTCTGGTACTGAACTCCATAAGGTCCTACACTGCTCAACATGACTTGTTGGATCACTTTCTCCTACATACTTCTGCGCAATTTTTTCTACTTCAATACCAAACCTTACTTGCATTAGTCTTCTTCATTGTGACCAATCTTTCACCCCCTCTCTGTGTGCAACCCACCATCTGGTTGGAGTCTCTTTTAGGAAAACATCTAGTGCTAACAACCTTTGTTGTTAGAGCATATGTAACTAAAATGATTTTACAAAAAGACTTATATCAGTTAATCTATCATGCATGGGTGGATCACATAGCTCTGTTCCAATCCAACACAAGGATTGGGTCATGCGTGCACATCGTCTAGTTGATACTTCATGCATCCTCTGCTGCCAATGCTCTAGAAATTCCTCTGAGTCTGATGCACACGAACTGATACTCCACCAACTTAGAGAACCATCTATAGTAGGGTTGACATAATCATCCATTCGCGTAGTCATGTTATACAAATTGTCAGTGTCGTTTCCTCTTTCTAGCTCTATGTATCTCTTTCCTTCTGTTGGGTCCAATGGTGCATTAACTCTCAAATATCCAAATTCAAATATCATCTCCCTCCTATTCAAGTTAATGATTGCATGGTTATCAAAATCCAATTCCATTCCCATCAATGTTGGATATGGTTGACTGTCATCCACGATCTCAATAACCTCAAAGTTGGCCATATTGCGCACCCCATCCATGTTCATGGGTACTCCTGTCAATCAACCAACTGGTACTATTTTGTGCTGATTTGCGAGCCTTAAATGAACAAGAGACCATACTATCTTGGGTTTTCCCATCATCTCCCAGGTCTGTTTAGGCAACACATTCACATCAGACCCCAAATCCAAGACAACATTATCCACATCATATTCCCCAATTTGTGCACTGAATTTGAATTCTCCGTTGGTCTTCTTTCTGTGTAGTACTTGATTCACCACCCTTTGTGCAATGGGAGTTTTTCCTTTCTTGTGTATAATGATCAATCATCTCATATAGTGTTTTTTAGTGCAGTTTCATCTTTCATTATCTCTATGCAACTTCTCAAGAATTCTTTTAGCGTGCTTACTTTCCCATTTGGTTTCTCTAGTACAACGCGATCTCTGACATGAGTCACAAACAATGTTGATGCTCCCCAATCCTGTCTAAGTACCTCTTTCCTTTCCCTCTAATGTGTCTCCTTTTCTTGCTGAGGAACAAAGGTTGGCATGGGTTTTACCGACTTCCTTATCCACTGCTCAACCTTCTTCCCTCCATTCGTCACATCGGCTCATGTTCTAGCTCCTCCGCATGTAAAAACTGCTATTCTTGTCCCTTCATTGCGTTCTTCGGCTTATATTTTTTGCACATTCTAATTTGGATTCTAGTTCTCGTTCCCTTTGGCTCGCCATTTCGCAACTAGTCGAGGACAATATTTTGTTTCATGATCCAGTGCTCTACAATATGTGCACGTTGTACACAGATTCGGGCAGTTGCGGTCTAAGTGCCCCCGTTGATTACAGTTATAACATATTATCGATCCTCTTCCTCCTCTGCCTCGAACTCTACAAAAATTCCCTCTGTTCCTTGGATTAAATCCTCTCAGAGTATTATATTTTTGACCCGCTTCGTCTGTCGCAACATTCTACTCCTTAATCTTGTACATATCTGAAGTACGCTCCCTCATCAAATCGAATGCACAACAATCCTTCTCTTCTTGTCTGACTGACTTGAAAAAGTTGTAGAACAAGTTCCTTGGTGTACTATGATACTTCTGCAGTAATGGACATTTAGTTGGATGATGTCCCCATTTCCTACATATCTCGTAATATCCCCCTCCTAGTAACAGATTCAGTGCTCCAGTTTCCAAATACTGCACGAATGCTGGACATTCGTCCTTGTGATGGCATTTAGTCCTACAATTGTGATGCAGGAGCATAGTCAACAAGCACACGTGGAGAGACAACTCAGCACCTTAGCGTGCCTTTGAATCATTTCAGAATCTTAAACCCTGACGTTTTTTGCAAATCTTTTTCTTTACTGATTGAAAACTGAAGAAGATCAAAATGCTTGGGAGAGAATGATCTGGGAGTTTCACTCCTAGAATTTAATGTAACATAACTTAAGTAGCTGCAAGTTTTTTCTTCGAGAAGATAGATAGTCGGGGGGTACCCTATGAACCCTCTTGTATATGTAGATGCATTGTATTCCGAAATGAGGCTGATGGAGGAGTATTGTTACTGAATAGGAGGTGGCTACAAATTAGTAGGAGATTGTTGTGATTTAGTTGTTGCTGAGTTTTTAGTTGTTGTTTTGTCATAGCTGTAGCCATTTACTTTTAAATGAATATAACAGAGGAAAACTGATCCAATGCATGGTGTTGCTAATGTTTACAATTCCCTGTTATTTTGTTTTCATGAATGAATGAGTTATGTTATTGAGTATATGAAACTGTGAAGTGTTTAGATAAGTTTAGATTGTCCTCTTCGTTGCATACAGTCCGCAAGGAGTGCGTTGACATAGTCTGTTTCGACTCAAAATCTTAGAAGAGATAGCGCAAAATTTTTCCTTTGCAAGAAGTGAAAAGTGATTGCTGCAAGGTGTGCACAGTCGTCCGCACGAACTTAAGTCTTGCATGAGAATCTGATGCAAGGAGTGACAGAGTCTTTTTCGACTCATAAGCTCAGAAGAGATAGCGTAAAATATTCATTTGCAAGGAGTGCAAAGGGACTGCTGCAAGGCATGCACAATTGTCCGCAAGAAGCTAAGTCTCGCGTAAGAATCTATTGCAAGGGGTGCATAGATCCGAAATTAAACTAAGTGACGAGGTAACACTCTAAGGAGTCAAAGGGTTTGAAGGAGAAAGTTCACAAGAGACAACGGGAGAAATATTCAAGGGAAACGCGGTTCTGAAGACTTCATGAGTCATCGACTAAAATCCGTTCAAGAGGGAGCGAGATCATTCCGGATTGTCGAATCTGGTCAAAGTGCACGAGTTTTAAGTCTCTGTGTGCACACCTGAGCGAGGATTCACAGAAGTCATGAAGAGGCTAGGAACCGTCCATCATCCATAGGGACAGGTGGCGCAAGATCTACAACTTCAAAAGTTTGTAGACAAGGAGAGGGCGAAGGGTGAGAGTTGAAACTCCCGAATCCTGAAGAGCGAAGTGAACCACAGCCGTCAATCTGTGAGGGACATGCATCGACAGATCGTCATCTTCAGGTGAAAGAACTTCTGGAAAAAGTGAAGACTGAGAGTTGAAACTCTTGAAGCCCGAAGAGCGAAGTGAACCACAACCGTCAATCTGTGAGGGACACACGTCGACATATCATCATCTTTGGGTGAAAGCACTATGAGAGGAAGTGAATAATGCGAGTTGAAACTTCCGAAGCCCGAAGAGCGGAGTGAATCACAACTGTCGATTTGTGAGGGACACGCGTCGGCAGGCCTTCAGTTTTGGGTGGAAGTCCTACGGAGGAAGCAAGAGTTGAGAGTTGAAACTCCCGAAGCCCGAAAGGCGAAATCAATTGTAGCCGTCGGTTTGGAAGGAGGGCACGCGTCAGTAGATTATGGATATATGGGAGTGTGTGCGAAAGGGGGAAAAGGGTCACTTAATGATAGCTGACCAAGGAAGAAAGAGGACATACCTCATCCATCGATCAAGAAGTAATGCCCAAGATCCCAATATCGACGATTGTGCTTAATTGTGGGGACAAAAAGTGCTCGGGTTTTAAAAACCTTGGAGTGAGCCGCAATCAAAACCACGGTATTGCCAAAAGGACACATGGCAACTGCTAGTGAATTGTGGGGAGAAAAGTGGTGTGGTCTCAAACCACTCTAGGCCACCCTGCAATCGTGTGTTTACGTGAGGACATAACCTGAGGTCACATATGTGAAAGGGCTAACGGAAGAGGAGCTAGTGCATGCACCCTGATAGTTCAACAACGCGAAGGGAGAGGTTGTGGGTGTCATAGAACCTACACCAAAATATTGAAAAGGGCTTGTGTTTAATCACGAGGGAGACCATTAGGGTTTCAAAGAGCCGATGCAGCTTTGAGAATCGAAGATCCTTGACTGGGAGGTCACGCAGCCCTGAGGGAGAGAAGGGGGGTCGACATCAAGTGGTATCAGAGCAGATTTTGTTTGTAGACAACATACAAAGGAGACAAAGATAGTTTTATATCATCAAGTGATATTAAAGCTTAAAATTGCTTGCAGACAATAGGCAAAGGAAAGAGAAGACAATCTGACTACATCAAGTAGTATCAAGAGATGAATTTAGTCTGCATATTGTAGGCAAAGGTGAGAAGGTGAATAGAGATAATCTAATGACATCAAATGGTATCAGAAGATAAAGTTCACCTGTAGACAACAAGTGAAGGGAGACAAAGTACTGATGCTCTGTAAAGATTGTTGCAAGGTGTGTATCAAATGGTAGACAACCAGGAGGTCTAAATACAAACATAGATGACTACTGAAGGCCATAGGTGTGGTCAAGGAGAAGGCAACCAACATAAAAAAAAATCTAAGGTAGACAAAGAGCTCAGGGAGATCAGAGAAAAAATGTAGAAGATGACATTGAAGATGCAGCAGGAAGAAAAGGTACACTGGACATATGAATGGCCTTTGAAAAGGAAAGCAAAGTGGTTTGTCCAGAAGTTGTTAGCAGGAAGGAAACAACAAGTAATGAGAAAGTGGCTGAGGCATGTTGAAAGCCTCAGAGACACAGAGAAAGTGGTTCACATTTGTGAGCCAGAGGTTGGGAAAACCCTCATTGATGAGGAAGGGAGATCAATTGAGGATCTCATAGACTTCCAGGAGGGCAGTGATGGAAATTTAAATTTCTAGGTGGGTAATGAGATGAGATTAGTTGATCTCATAGACTACAAGGAGGGCAGAAGAGAAATCCCAGATTGCTAGGTGGGAAAGGAAGAAGAGAGGATACTATTTGAAAGTCTCATGAACTCAGCTGAGAGTTCATATCTGCAAGGATAGCTGGTGGAGGGGGATAAAAAATGCATTCTGATCATTGGTGGAATTCAAATATTCCTGCCAAATAGTCCAACAAAGGCTAGTACAAGTGTTGCACATGAGGAGGTGTTGCAACAAGAATCCAAGAAAGTGGCCATGGGGCCAAATGCTTTGAAATCTATCTATGTCTGTGATGCAGGTGCAACATAGGAAGGACAACCAATTGTGACTGACATGATGAAGGAGAAGATATCAAAATCTTCGCAGGGAGAAGAGGAAGAGGAGCACACAATTGAGATGCTCACTCAGTGGGAGATGGAGTTGAAGACATTGGAGGATTGGTTGGACAATCCAGAACCAGAAGGTGGTTTCTAGGAGACAATCATGCAGATTGTAGGAGAAGAGCATTTAGCATAATTTCTCAAAAAATTCATCCCATGAGCTGAATAGGAGATGACTGCAACACTGGAGCCTGCAACAGAAGAGGAATTAAGCATCATAGATTTTGCTGAGCTGTATAAGGAACTGGAAGGCCTGAAGAGAAGGTTAAATATGCAGAGTAGGCATATCCAATAGGTCAACTTAGAAACATGTGGAGGAGCATACCAACCTGTGGAGTAGCTGGAGGAAGTTGGAGTTGGACCAACACAGAAGGAGATGACAGAAGTCGAAGCTGGGAAACAACTCAGAGGTGAGATTGCAGAACTGGAGTTTGCAATAGAGTGGCCAACTAGTGCCACATGAGATGAAGATAACATGAAGGTTCATATTGATCAAATTGGTAAAAAGGAGAAAGAACACATATTTCAATGTGCTCAAGAGATGGAGAAAGAAGAGCATTCGGTGGAACTGCTCAAAAATTTCATCCAAGGAGATGAACATAAGGAAATTGTAGAATTGGGATCTACAGTAGAAGGAGATGAGCATTCGGATGAATGGCTCGAAAATTTCAGCTAGGAAGCTGAGCAAGAGATAACTATAGAATGCGAACCTACAACAGAGGAGGAAGCAACAGATAGTATGGATATTGTTGATCTGTGTGAAGAATTGGAGGCCCTGGAGAGAAGGGTAAATATGCAAAGGCATCTTATCCAACAATTTAAGTTGGAAATTGATGGAGAGAAGATGCAACAGAGAATACTGTAGGAGGAAACCCAGCCAGTGGACCAACTGGACAAAGAAATGGAGGAGATAAAGAGATTGATGCTGGAAGCAACACAAGAAGCAGTAATCAGAGAAGTATGGGATAGAATAAAACCTGCAGAAGCACCAGGGCAGAAGAGGCAACAAGAAAAAGGAGCAGATGGAAAACTCCAAGAGAAGGTATGGGACCCTGGAGGATCTCAACAACAGAGCAGAGGGAACCATGAGCAGGAGCTCATGATTTTCCCAGCAGTGGAGTATGATGTAGGAGCATCGTCAGCAAGCACACGTGGAGAGACAAATCAACGCCTTAGCGCGCCTTTGAATCATTTCAGAATCTTAAATGCTGTCATTTTTCTGCAAATATTTTTCTTTACTGATTGAAAAATGAAGAAGATCAAAATGCTTGGGAGCGAATGATCTAGGAGTTTCACTCCTAGACTTTAATGTAACGAAACTTAAGCAACTTTAAGTTTTTCTTTGAGAAGATATATTGTCGGGGGGAACCCTAGGAACCCTCTTGTATATGTAGATGCATTGTATGCCCAAATGAGGCTGCTAGAGGAGTATTGTTATTGAATAGGAGGTGGCTGCAAATTAGTAGGAGATTATTGTGATTTAGTTGTTGTTGAGTTTTTAGTTGTTGTTTTATCATAGTTGTAGCCATTTTCTTTTAAATGAATATAACAGAGGAAAATTGATCCAATGCATGGTGTTGCTATTGTTTACAATTCCCCGTTATTTTGTTTTCATGAATGAATGAATTATGTTGTTGAGTATATGAAACTGTGAAGTGTTTAGATAATTTTCGATTGTCCTCTTCGTTGAGTTCATGAAAGGTGTGCATACATTCCACAAGGAGTGCATTGACAAAGTCTGTTTCGACTCAGAAGCTCAGAAGAGATAGCGCATAACTTTCCCTTTGCAAGGAGTGAAAAGTGACTGCTGCAAGGTGTGCACAGTCATCCGCAAGAACTTAAGTCTTGCATGAGAATCTATTGCAAGGGGTGACTGAGTCTGTTTTGAATCATAAGCTCAGGAGAGATAGCGTAAAATTTCCATTTGCAAGGAGTGCAAAGGAACTGCTGCAAGGCGTGCATGGTCGTCCGCAAGAAGCTAAGTCTTGCGTAAGAATCTGTTGCAAGGGGTGCACAGATCCGAAATTCAACTAAGTGTTGAGGTAACCCTCTAAGGAGTCAAAGGGTTCGAAGGAGAAAGCTCATGAGAGATAGAGGGACAAATATTCAATGGAAACAAGGTTCTAAAGACTTCACGAGTCATCAACTAAGATCCGTTCAAGAGGGAGTGGGATCATTTCGGATCGTTGGATCTGCGCAAAGTGCACGAGTTTTAAGTCTCTGTGTGCACATCGGAGCGAGGATTCACCGAAGTCCCGAAGAGGCTAGGGACTGTCCATCATCCAGAGGGACAACTGGCACAAGATCTACAACTTTAGAAGTTTGTAGAAAAGGAGAGGGAAAAGGCTGAGAGTTGAAACTCCTGAAGCCCGAAGAGAGAAGTGAACCACATCCATCGATTTGTGAGGGACACACATCGATAGATCGTCATCTTCGGGTGAAAGAACTCCGGGAAAAAGAGAAGACTGAGATTTGAAACTCCCAAATCTTGAAGAGAGAAGTGAACCACAACCATCGATCTGTGAGGGACATGCGTCGACAGATCGTCGTCTTCGAGTGAAAGCACTTCGAGAGGAAGCGAAGACTAAGAGTTGAAACTACTGAATCCAAAAGAGAGAAGTGAATCATAGTTGTCGATCTAATATGAGGGACATGCATCGACATGCCATCAGTTTCAGGTGGAAGTCCTGTGGAGGAAGGAAGAGTTGAGAGTTGAAACTCCCAAAGCCCGAAAGGTGAAATCAATCGTAGACGTCGGTTTGGAAGGAGGGAACACGTCGCTAGATAAGGGGGATCTGGGAGTGTGTGCGAAAGGGGGAAAAGGGTCACTGAATAATAGATGACCAAGGTAGAAAGAGGACAGACCTCAGCCTTCGATAAATAATAAACACTCGAGATCCAAAGATCGACGGTCGTGCTTAATTGTGGGGACAAAAAGTGCTCTGTTTTTAAAAATCTTGGAGCGGGCCGCAATCGAAACCACGGTATTGCCAAAAGGATGCGTGGCAGCTGCTAGTGTATTGTGGGGAGAAAAGCAGTGTGGTATCGAACCACTCTAGGCCGCTCCGCAATCGTGTGTTTACGTGAGGACATAGCTCGAGGTCACATATGAGAAAGGGCTAACGAAAGAGGAATTAGCACCTGGACCTTGATAGTTCAACAACGCGAAGGGAGAGGTTGCAGGTGTCATAGAACCCATGCCAAAAGACTGAAAAGGGCATGTGCTTAATCATGAGGGAGACCATCAAGGTTTCAAAGATTCGATTCGACTCTGAGAATCGAAGATCCTTGACCAAGAGGTCGCGCAACCCCAAGGGAGAGAAGGGGGGTCTGCATCAACTTGTTACACCACACTTGCTCCCGTTTCTCTTTTCCTTTTGTAAGTTTTTCTAGTTGAATAGTCAAAGCAACCAATTCTGTCTGAACTTGTGCCATCCCTCCACTGTCTCCTACAGGGGATGAGTCCAATTTCATTGTGATTTCCAGTGCCTCGGGCTGCAATGCAACCTTCTGTTGAATCGATGGCCTGCGAATGTGTGGTAGAAGTCCCGCAATAAACCATTCTTGATGTGTTGATCCTTGATCTGGAAAGTCAGCTTTCCCATTAGGTCCTTGAAACTTTGATCAAAATCCCATACAGACTCCATTTGCACCTGTTTAATCTCCTTCAGTTCTATAATGTACTGCAATTTCAACTTTGGCTTCTTAAACTCTTTTAGCAATGCTTGTCTTATCTCTGCTAATTTCATGGCATGTCCTGTAGACGTGGTACTCTGCAACTTCATGTACTAGACTAGCGCACAACCTCTAAATGTTGTCGCCAATTGCACAATCTTCACAGCCTCATCCTAGACGTTCTTAGCGACCCAAATTGTCTCACAGACAAACATATGTATTTTTGGGTCCTTTGACCCCACTCCCTGTAACTCATACAATCTGAAGGTATTGTCTACCACCGCCATGTTTCTTTGTGTAGTCCCTCCTCTATGTTATGCTAGTTTAATTTGAGTCTATGAACTACTTCCATTGCTCTGATTTCTACTACTATGTCCTCCCTTTCTAACTATAAGTGCTTTTGATAAGTCTTCAACTGTTATTTCTGATTGTGGTGACACACATGGGGTCGTGGATTCGACACATGATCTAGTATGAGTAGGACTTAACGACTCCTCTATTATAGGACTAGGCTAAAGCTCCTCTTCCTCTTCTATTATGTGTGGTATCTCCACGGTTTGGATTATTTTTCTAGGTCCTCTTCCCTCTTATTCACTATGTGATTCTCCTTTCTCAGCCCTTGTATTTTGCCTCTTGTACCTCCTTCCTATACAAAGTTCTCCAAATCATTATTCTCCCTCTTGTATACCTTCTTTGGCTCTCCGCATCCTCGGTCCCTCCCTTCCTTCTTCATCGCTTCCTTCCTTCTCTCTTCTCCTCATACTATCCTCTTGTCATCCCCCGGTTCCCCTATGTGCGTGAAGCCCCTTAGGAGTCAGAGTCGATGGTCATCACACACTTGTCACAAAACAACATCTTTATTGAGGTACGCAACGATTTCATAACCTTCCATGTGGACCTTTGAAGAAGTCCCATTTTGCAACACTGTATGACTGGGTACAATCTACTGCAAACTATGTAATATACCCTCCTAATATGATATCCAACTAGAAATAAATTGTGTGAGAAGTGTTTTTACTTACATAATTCAGTTGTCTTACCAACTCAGGAGTCCAATTCCTCGGTGTTGCATCTCGGTATCTTCCAGTGTTCTCCACTAATCTTTCTAACCACTCCGTCAGAATAATTGGAAATTCACCAAAGAAAATTTCATGGAACTCTGTGTATACATACCTTTGTATCCACTGTTCATTGCACATCTGAGGGTTTCTATTCTCTTTCCATACAAACTCCTTCCTCTCTAACCATTATGAAATTTCCTTCTTAGTCGACCTCCAAAACATTCTCTTAATCACAGAATCTAGGTCTCGACGACATAACCATTTGTTGGGGTTGCATGCACTTGTAAGACCCTAGGTTCAAGTTATCGTTTGACCTACAAAACACTTTAGACACCAACCCTTTCGACATCACTTGCATGCATAGATGAAGTCTCACCCGAGGTATCTATTGGGACTGCATGAACCATACTTATGTAGTGGTGAGGGAATGGGAGGTTAATATTCCATTCATTCTTAATTATCCGTTCTGTGGGCGTTATTCTGCAACTGCTTTTATTCTATTACTTAGTGGATCTCGGGTTCATATTACCATTATATTCTAGATTACCGCATAAACTCATTACTGTAACAATCATAACTATTTCACCATGAATACACATAAGACAAATATACTTTAATATGCATCTTGACAGATTCCATAAATAATCACACACAAGATATTCGACACAAACTTTAACATGGTTCACACAACTCTGGGCTACATCCACAACGGTTGGCTTCTCCATTATGTGTTTGGTAATTGATTCAGTCTCGCGCACAATTCTTACAAAGATACATCATGGTTATCTTTCTCTTCTCCTAGCCTAGCCACTCTACAATGTAAGCCTTCCTCTCTCTCTGCATTATCTCCTTAATATGCAGACATAGATTATCTCCTTAATATTGGAAAAAAGAGGAACCCCTACTCTCCCAACCCATTACATATTTATACATAAAATATGGGCCTTAAACCCTATTTTGTTCATCCCAAAATCCTATTACAATGTATGACTACTCCAGTTGACTGGTTGTTTGGGTTGCTTTCACCTGCTTTTCTGTCTGCATGTTGCTTTCTACTGTCCTTTCGATTTTTGTGCATCCTTCTATCTTCAGAACATTGAGTTGTCATCCTTCCTTTTTGTCCTCTTTCTTCTCTTCTTTATTCCTTTGTATGGTTTATTCCTCTGTTTGCGCACTGTCTCCTTGGATGCGCCTCAACTACGCACTCCCTAGCCTTCCTTCTTCTTATGCACACTTATTCTACACTTAGGTTTTTTTTATCAAAATTGTATCCGAAAATTCATGTCCAACAATCTTAAAACAATTCAACATCATCATCACACAAGACCTTGTAGGAAAAAGAAAAATGTTCTACATGTTTAATTTCCTCATTCCTCCAATGAGAAAAACAAGAATACTTAAACTAACAAAATTTAACAATGATACAACAAAGAAAAATGGGCGACTGATTTTTGACACTCTAGGTCATGCTAAATACAATGAGATAGACACATTCGATAACTTCTTAGAGATCTTGGCTTTGACAAAAGATGAATACATAAATGCAACTAAATGTAGTTTAAATTGAACAAAATTTTTACTAGAGATAAGACTAGTAGACATATGGACTCTAATTTTTCCCATCATATTCCAAGAATTTAGAATGAAAACATAGATTCCTAGTTTCTACTTGATTCACATGTTGCAACTACATACTATCACTCTTACATGATAAAACTGGATAGAACAATGACAATGAAATTTAAGCATATACTAGAAGAATACCAAAAAACAAATCTAAGCATAGTACAAGCAATAAGTAGGCTTGGAAAAGATTTGTTAAACTTGCAACTAATGTCTACACAACAAGATATACATATTGTTCTATCTCTAACCTTGAATAGAAGTTCAATGAAATGTACATTAATTAATAGTTCACCCAAATAACAATGAGCATTTATTCTAAAAAATCCAAAAGACTTGTAGTGAGAACGAGACAATTTAGAAGACATAATATGTGAATCAATCATTGATTTCTATGTGCAATGTATTGCAAACATTGAACATATATGCCTGGTAGAATTTGCATCAATCTATACAAAAAAGGGAAAGAAAGACCTTGACAATTTCTATAGAGAACAATTGATGTTATATGTTCCATACATACTTGATGAAATCATTTTCAAGAAAAATGTTCAACTTGGATGAATGCGTACATGAACTTGAAAGAAACCATAAAGTAAAATGAACAAAATTTCACATATACAACAACTAAAGCATGGGGTAACCTTGGGTTGGTTATTCTTATCCTCTCTCTTCCTACTTCTTAGGCTGACCCAGGTTCAGATCTGAACAAGATTCCAACAAAGCCCTCTAAAACTATCAACCCTCCTGGTAAAGCAGAAGGCAACACAACACACAAAGTGTACTGCACAGTCTCACTTGAGATAGTTCTATGGGTGAATGAAATGCTCAAGTGCTTGTAGTCTGGGAATGAGTGGGGATCTGGGATTGAACTTTGTGATCTTCATTCATTTACTATATCATCCTTCTATATTAAATACTCTATCGTTCTTTATTCACGCATGTAAATCAATAGATCTAACTATTTCATCAAGACATTCATCTAAAATTTAACCATTGACATAAAAGACATAGATAATAAGCACTTCACATAACACATGATCTACGGTGGGTCACCCACTCCTGGGCTACGTCCACAAATATTTGGCAACTTAGGCTCTTTTATTATGGTTCTGTAATATATGGAGCCGCGCACACTACAACTCTGTTTATATGATCACAAAACAGAATCTACGACCTTTGTGAGGCTGTCTATATCGCACCAGGATCCTCAACTTGCGATCTAACCCTCAAGGTATAGTTACTTTACTCTCCCACAACTCAACAACTTACAAAAAGGTATGAGATCTTACAATATTTTTCCTAGCTACGTAAAATAGTCTTCTCTAACATGCTAGCTCTCGACCTAGACCTCCTAGGTATTGATTTATATGTATTCTTGGCTTCTCAGCCATTACAATGTCTTACAAAAACCCTAACCCTAATGTGGTTAGGTTTTCCTACATGCACGCCTCACATGCTGCTTTTCCTCTTTTCCCGACACTGCTTTTCCTTTATTTTTGGTGCGCTCCCTTGTTTTCCGGCGATGCTATGATTCCTTCAACGCTTCTTCGATTTCTCTCAAAATTGGCCTGTGCCAATAGGCTGCCAACACTGACATCATGACTCATCCCGAGTCACTCACGAATTCCAACATCTTTAACTTCCTGTTCCAGTGCGCTATATATCTCTGCTATCCATTGGCGTTGCTCCTGAGCTTGTTTCTCTTCTCTGTCATTGCCTCTACTACCCGCGCAATGACTAGAGGTCTTAATATCTCTCCCCCCTCCAAGCCTATCTATTTGATGTGCACTTTCTCTGTGTCGATTTCTATGAATAGATACTCTGCCTTTTCCTATAAGGGCTCCAACTGAGCCTATCTTTCCATCTTTTGTGTCTGCACCTCTTTTTCTTCTGCCTGTAGGTTCTTCATCTCTGCGACAATTTTGATATTTTATGGCAATGATATTGTTCTCTGTCGTTGCTTGACATCTATCATTATTGCGTGCAATTTATCTTCCTGCCCTTGAATCTCCAGTAGACTCCCATCCTCTAGTATCTATGTCCATAGCTGGGTGCTCTTTTACAACATCTCTGTCATTCTATGTATATTCTACGCGATGTTCTCTGTAGAGGTTGTCGCATCCTGCTCTCTTTGCGTTCTGACATTTGGAGGAGTAGTAGGTACTGCGTGCTCCTCCTGTTCCTTGATCTGGTCTTTGTATTGTTGCAAAGTATGCACTATCTTTCTCATCTTCTTTTCTGAAGACACTTCCTCTGATTTTGTGCTGTCTGAGATGGCTTGAAAGAATACCTGTATCTGGTTCTCCATCTCGTCCAATGTCTGTTGCGTCCTATTTTTCTCCTACCCTTCTTGGCTGATGACTTCCTTCATTATGGTATTCTCCTCATGCACTATTTGTAGATTCGTCGCGTCAGACCTTGCTCTAGATTGAATCTTCTGCGTGACGCCGACCTGTAATTTATAGAGTGCCTTTGTCAAAATCTTGGCCAAATCCAAGTCCAGTGTGTCAATGTATTTTAAAGGATTATGCGTTGTCTCCTCATCAAGAAATAACATCTCCAGTGTTAATATAAATTTGGCACTCCCCTGCGTTATGATATCCACTGTTTCTTAAGGGACTCCTTCCCTATCCTTTTCTGATGTGTCCTTCTGTTGCTATTCAACCTGTATCTTTAACTGCTCCATCGCATTTTTTACCTCTAATATTTTCTCGAGAATTCAAGCCCGATGGTTCTCGACATTTTCCCACACCTATGACAGTCAATTTTCCACTATCATGGCTATCATCTCCACATCATCTGCTGTCAGTGATATTTCCATTGGTTTTCTATGGGCCTTCGCCTTCTTCCTCGAGCTGCTTGCTTGCTCCCTTGTTCTGTTTCTTTGAGCCTCTGATGGTTTCGATGCCGCAATAATATCTGTATCCATGCCTGTATCCTATGCCATTTCTTACTCCATATGTTTCTCCTTTGTCTCTGTTCTTATTCTTTCTATCCGCACCTATTATGTCATTCCTCTTGATGCCCATTCTGGGCATTGTGGACCCTGTGTAGGACCACACTGTGACTTATTTTTCATCCTACTTTTATTTTTAATTGGGATGCTTTCCCCCACTATACTTGTTGTTGTCTTATTTTTCTTGCTAGTGCCATTCCTGCCTATCTGTTGCATGGGGACTGTTCTACCCTGCGTCTGAGTTTGTACTGCTAGCACTGTTCTTGGAATCTTTGGTACTTTCCACTCCTCAGGCCACTCCTAGACCTCCATATGGATATCTTGCATCGTCACACAATAGCTCAACTGTAGCCACTCCTTCGCTGGATCCTTCTTTGACTGCAACCACATATTGTGGCACGATGCCTGGAAATTTTCTATCTGTCCAAACTCCTGGATATTTTTTGGGGAAATCCTCTATGTGTCTGCCAATTTGTTATGGATCTTCGTTAATTATAGCGCGAAGACGTCATTTTTTATTTTCTCGGACTTGGGGTCTGCTTTGATTCGCAACGACATGTAGCGTGCTGCACCACATTTTCCTGTACTCTGTAAGAACACATTGTATGTGGGTTCTTGACATCCCACCAATGTAATAAGAATGAGTAACCACGAGTAGTGGAACTCAGAGCCCCAATCGTGTGCATCCTTGCAATATTCTAGAAAGGAATTTAGTAAATAAGGGGCCCAACTCATAGAGCTCCCCTTCGTGCACTGTGATGCCGCTGCTACCACTCTCACTGGTAACTCCTCTTTTCTACATTTGTGCATAAATTTGCTACCTAACAACCTTGTTGCAAATCACGTCGTAGAATCATTGATGTCATTGATCCCGATTCCTCTGTTGCCTCTCTACGCCATACTTCACCTTTATTTCGTTGGAGATGGATTTTGCCTTTGTTTTGTCTTCTAAATATTTCTATGGCTTCTCCCCATCAGTGGGTATCCCGGTAATTGCTGTGATCAGATCAACATTGATAGGCATAGGCCTATCCATCCACAAAATCCCTCCATGTACTTGTGCTAGGAGTTGCTTCACACATTTATTGATGTGTTTACTGCACCCAAAGTGTGGTATGTCCAACAAATTCATGATTCCATTGTTGTATAACCCCAGGATCCACTGTGCAGGCTCCAACAATGGCATGCCTGATGGACCTTCTCCCCTGCTCTCTAAGTAGCTCTGTGGCGCCAAGTCTGGGAATTTCACTACGTATGCCACATCATGGTCAGAGTATTTAAGAGCATCTACTCCACCCACCATTTCGTCATCGACATTCACTCCCTTGGGGAATTTTGGCATCACTATGGCCAATTCCGCCTGTGTGCACTGTATGCCTTGCATATTGCTCTTTGCTCGTGCCTTCTTCTTCCCTTGTGGAGACGATACCCCACTTGCTGGCATGACCTCGAGCTCTGTTTCACGGTCTACTTTTGGTTCTTGACCATGCTCTAGACCTTGCTGAGTTGAATCCGTGGCTTGTTCCTCTTGCTCCATCCATTTTCCCTTGGACGCGTCATATTCTGTCCTTTCTGTGTCCTCCTCCAGCTGTTCGGTCTCCTTTGCGGGGTTTTGTTCCTCCTCTATGTGCATGGTAGTAGGATCGTATTCTGACATGTGAATATCGTCCACATCCATGACTGTGGGCATCTTTTGCGTTCTTGTTTTTGTCACTCGAGCACTACTTCTCGTGTTCCGCCCGATTCTACTTGACGCTCTGACTCTCAGTGGTGACATTCTGCTAAACTCCAGCTGTTGGCCACAAATATCCACTAGCTATTATCACTTCACACTCTTTTGCACTCAACTCTTACTCTTCGCTCTTCTCCTTAGTGAAAAACGCAAATGATTGTTTTCCCCCCTTTTTCGACTTTTATAGCGGGACGACGAAATGACATCTGTGTCGCAGTGACGGTTGTCACTTTTTCACTTTTTACTGTGTTTCTTGCGCGGTGTGCATTTCTACCCGTTAACTGCTCTCCTGTGCGCAGTGTTTTCAATAACTTTTTTTTTCTGTAGTGCATTGTTAATTCTAACAGTTCTATTATATCAAAACCTTCCATCTCTGCTGATCTGTTTGTATTTTTATCCCATTTCTACTTTTTATGGCTTTTCTTCTTTTTCTCCTTTTTGTTTCTTTTTCTCATTTTCCCTATCTTAACTTCTACTATAATACACTATGCACATATTTTCTTACTGTGTTGTAAGGTTCAAGTGCTAGGAGTTCGGTTGTCCTTGTACAGTTTCAATTGACTCCCATTGATCATTCCTTTCAGTTCCGCGCCTCCCAAGTATTTTAATTGTACTGATCCCCCGTCAGTGACAATATTCACTTTGTATGGCCCCAACCAATGCATTCTGAATTTTCTTGGATGCTGACAAAATTTGCTATCATAAAGCAAGATTAGATCTCCCTGCTTGAAACTATTCTTCTTGATATGTCTACCATGCCAAGATTTATCTCTTACTTTTTGTACTTCCTAGTGAAACCATGCCAGAATGCTATCTTCTTCCATTTACATGAGTTGAATTATCCTTTCTTTTACTGCGCCTCGTTCTTTCATGTTGGTAATTGCTGCGACTCACAGGCTAGTTACCAGAAATTCTAATGGCACCACTGCTTCCTGTCCACACACCAACCTGAATCGTGTCTGTCCTGTCAAATTTTTGCATGATTTATTCCCATAGTACTGCTAGTATCTTCAAATCCCAATCATCCCTGTTGACATTGCAGATATTAGTTAAGGAATTCTCTAGGATCTTATTGAAGGCTTCCATTGTTCCATTTTCCCGAGGATGGTATGGTGTACTCTTCTGATGGCAGACTTCAAATTCCTCAGTCATAGCCCTGATAGTACTGTTGATAAAGTGAGTTCCTTGGTCACTCATCAAAATCCTTAGACATCCAAATCTAGTGATCACTTGCTCAAACAAGAAGTGTATTGTTGTCTCTGCACTACAATCTTTTACTGATGTTGCTTCTATCCATCTTGTTAGGTGTTATGTCGTAGTAATGATATACCTTGCTCCTGACCTTTTTGCTGGTGGGTTAATTGGTCCCACAAAGTCTATTTCCCATTTTTCAAATACCTGCAATATTACTTGTGGTCTTAGGGGCATCTCATCCCTTCTATTAGGTTTACCAATCCTCTGATAGACATCACATCTTTGAAAATATTCCTTAGCATATCTATGAATTGTTGGCCACCATAGTCCTATGCGCAATACCTTCTGTGTGGTATCTTTCCCTGCATAATGTCCTCCAATTATTCCCTCATGAGCTTCTGCCAAAATCCTAGGCCTTTCGTGTTCTAGTACACATCTTCTCAAAATGTTGTTGGAGCCCATCTTGTATAAATGTCCCACAATTAGTTGATAGTCTGCAACTCTGACTACCAGATTTTTCTTCTGTACAATGTTAAACTCTTATGGCACAATCCTTGTACTTAATTATCCCGTGATGTCAACAAAATATTCATCAACTACTTGGACTGAAAATAGCTGCACATCAGGGAAGTTATCTTCCAAGTTGTTAGGTTTTATCCATTGGTTACCCTTGACAAGTGATCCGGTTTTGCATTCATCTTCCCTGGTTTGACTATTACCTCAAAATCAAACTCTTGAAATAATAGTATCCATCTACGGATCCCCCCCCCAACACTGGCTTGTTGACTAGGTATTTGAGGGCTGAATGATCTGTGAACATCTTAAAGTGTTGCCCAACAAGTAATGTCTAAACTTATGAAGTGCATAGACCATAACTAGGCCTTCTCTTTCTGCAATATTGTAGTTCTGCTATGATTCTGACAATTTTCTTCTTTCAAATGCTATAGGATGATCCAATTCCCCTGCTCCTGGCTACACCAGAATTGCTCCAAGTGCTATAGCTTATGCATCTACATGCATATCAAATGATTTTTCCCAATCTGGGAATACTAGAATAGGTCCTGTTACCATCTTTTCCTTTAGGGTGTCCAAACCTTGTTGACCATCCTCATTCCACTGGAATTTAGTATCTTTCTTTAACAATTTCTCCATTGGTGCAGTGATCTGTGCATACCCTTTTATAAACTTTATGTAGTAGCATGTATGTCCCAATGTTGCTCTCAACCGGCGCATTGATTTTGGTGGTGGTAAATTGACAATCACTACAATCTTGGCAGGATCTAATAACAAGCCTTGTTTTCACACTATATGTCCCGAAAGTATTCCAAAAGGTGTCCCAAAGATGCACTTCTTGATATTCAATGATATCTGACACTACTTGCATCTTTCCAACATCAACCTTAATACTTCCACATGATCCTTTAGTAGACTATATACAATCCAATCATCCAGATACACTTCTAAAAATTGATGTATGAACTTGTTAAAATTAGCTATTACTACCCTTGAAAATATGGCTGGTGCATTTTTCATCCCAAAGGGCACGACTCTGTACTGGAAGGATCCACATTCTATGGAAAAAGTGGTATTGTAACTGTATTATAGAGCTATCTTGATTTGATGGTAACCTAATAATCCATCTATGAATGAGTATGCTTCATGGCCTCCTACATTTTCTAATGCCTCATCTGTGAAAGGGGTAGGGAAAGGGTCATGTAGGAAAGCATCATTCAGTTTCCTTAAGTCTACACAAATCCTTATCCCCCCTTGTTTCTTTTCTTGCACTACCATAGGGCTTATCCATTCAGATTCCTCCACTAGTTATATGATACCAACTTCCAACATTCTGTCAATTTCTGCTTTCACTTTCTGCTTATATATTGGGTTTAGTCTATATAGCCTCTGTCTGACAGATCTAGCCTAAGGTTTGAGAGGTATCTTCATGTCTCCTAGCTGTCCTGCAATGCCTTTCAACTCTGTAAATGTTGTTGGGAATAGGTCACTGTACTCGTGCAATAAATATGTGATTTGTTCCACTGTTTGTTCATCCCAGTAGTCTCCAATGCTGGCCATTTTGGGATTCTCAGTTGTCCCAATGTTGAATTTGTTCACCTTGATCGGTGCAACAAATACTTATGATTCCAGATATGGAACTTCCACCCCTCTTTCACCTTCAACTTATGTAATATGAATGTTGCGCGTGTCATCTTCATCTGGTGCTTCTTCTTGTACATGATAGCATGACAATGGTTCTTTGTCTGTCTTTCTATTATGTTGTTGATACTCTATCATGAGTTCACCCTCTAGTTCATCCACAAATATCACCCCTATGATATTTTTGAGTGCTAAATCCTTGTTTGGGTTCTCATGTTCAAATGAGAAAGTGACTATAAAATTTTGTTGTAATACGATCCATTCTGTAGTGCCTCTGCGCAGTTCATGGTCTACATACTAGTTTGCTGGAATTCCTTCCAATGTGTGGATGAAGTGCTGAGACCGTTCTTCTGGTGGTGTTATCCTCCATAGTGTTATGCACTTCTCTAAGTCTTCTGCTGGTGTCCACTGTCCATCATAGCTCCAGATCTCATTGCTTATCTGCTCTTCACCGTGTCTAATGCACAATAATCACTTACATTTGTACCAATCCTTAACTGTCTCTTTGTGCACACCCCACCATCTTGTAGGTGTTGCCTTGAGTGCAATGTCCAGGGATAAGAGCCTCTGATTTTCTAACAATTCAGCTTCATATCTTGTTAGGAATTCTTCTAAGTCATTCACCCCATGAAAACTTGAAGGTTCTCTTATCTCTTTACCTACCCATCTCACTGCGCGTTCTATTCTTGCGCACCTTCATGTAATCTTTGCTGCCAATTCTCCAAGCCTGTATCCAATTCAGAAAGACATGACATGATACTTCTCCAGCTAAGTACCCCATCTGCAGTTGGATTAATGAAATCTTCTGTGCGCGCGATGGTTCTGTACAACTAGTTGATTTCCTCCAAATACAGACAGGTCGGTTCCACAAATCTTTTGGCTTCGGATGGATCTAAGGGTGCAATGATCCGATATTCCCCTAACTCAAAGGTCATTTTTCTTGTCTTCAGATTAATTATGGCCTGATTATCAAACGCCCAATCCAGTCCTAGCAATGGTGGATAAGTTGTTGTACCATCTACTATCTCTATCACTTCAAAATATGCCGTAGTGCACACTCCATCCAAATATACTATCACACCCTTAAGCCTTCCAATTGGTAGAACTCTATGTTGATTTTCTAGCTTCAATTGGACCGGTGAATAACCTAGTGTAGGCTCTCCCATGCATTTCTATGTATTCTTGGGTAACACATTTACCTCGGAGCCTAAATCCATTATGATATCCCCCATATTGAAATATACAATGTTGGAATTCAGTCTAAATTCCATGCTTGTCCTCCTTCTTGTATGGAGGTGATTGAATTTTTTCTACTCTAACTTCCCCTCTACTTATGTGTTACATCTTTCTAACATATTTTTCAAAACTTTAACAGATGATTGGTCATTCAATAACTTAACACATGATTGCAGAAAAGTCTTTTATGCTACTTACTTGTTCTACAACTTGTGTTTCAGTGGTGTGGTCCATTGATAAGGGCATCTCGTACATTGATAAGTTTTGAGTATGCTGTGTGGTTCATGTATATGCAACATCTTGCTTGAGGAACTCCCATATTGCTTCCTTGAATCTTTCTTTTTCTTTCCCCGCATCGAACTGTTTATGTGGTTCAACATTCTTCTTCACCCATTGGTGTTGTGCTGGATTCTATTGTACTGCATCAGCTCCTGTCTTAGCTCCACCATGCGTAACTATGTTGATATTTCTTCCATCATCCCTCGCCTCTACATAAATCCACTAAACATTATGATTGTTCTGATTTCGTTTTTCTTGAATTTTCCCCAAAAGTGTTGGGCATTCCTCTGTATCATGGTCTGCTACGCGAAAATATATGCATGTTGCAGGTGGAAGTGGACATCCCCTTGCATAGTGTCCTGGCTGTTGGCAGTTGTGGCACACTACTGGACCTCTACCTCTTCCAAATCCTCCTCTACCTTGTCCTCCACCTCTGTATCTAGTTTGATCTGCTCGTGGTGCATTGTACCAAGGCACCTGATTATACTGCATGGGGTTATACTATGGTTGCGCGTTATTATACTAAGGCTGCATAGTGTTGTACTGC
This sequence comes from Picea sitchensis, assembly GCA_010110895.2. NCBI lineage: Eukaryota > Viridiplantae > Streptophyta > Pinopsida > Pinales > Pinaceae > Picea > Picea sitchensis. Next base: position 136,039 of record SNQJ01S0045462.1, read on the forward strand.
TGTTGCGCATTATTATATGGAGGCGGTACCTGGTTAAAATGAGGTGCAACTTGTCCTGTCATCATTTTTTTCTGCACCCTATAAGTGTCTGATGTTCTCTCCTGCATCAAGTCCATTGTCTTACAATCTTTGTCATCATGACCCACTGATTTGCAAAAGTTGCAATATGAACTCTTGGGTACTGTCTGATACTTATGCATCATGGGAAAATGATATGGATCATGTCCATGTGTTTTATAGATCTCGCACCATAGTCCTCATGTTGGCAAAGGGTTTGGTAGCCTTGTTTCTATGTACTACGCGAAAGTTGGGCACTCATTCTTATGGTGTCCTTTCGTTATGCATGTGGTACACCAAACAACTTCTCTTTTCTCTTTTGCCTTATTCTGGTTTAATTGAAATGTGAGGTTCTTCAGATCCTCCTTCAACTCCTCTATTGTTGGATCTGTCTTCTGGTACTGGTTCACTTCGAGTTGTAGGGCTACTTGTAGAGCCTCTTCCTACGTCTGAAACTTCTACTGCCTCAAAGGGTATTTGAGATGTGGTAATAAGGAGTTCACAAAGAGATGTCTATGCTACATATCAGTCATGAAATACTTCAACTTACCTTTAATATCTTTAAACCTCTGATCGATATCCTAAACAGACTCACCTAGTTTCTGCTCGATTTCAATCATCTCATTCATGTACCGATCCTCTAAGCTATGATTGTGAAATTCATTTATTAGTAGCTTCTTGACATCT
>SNQJ01S0045462.1:136792-158666 GCA_010110895.2 Picea sitchensis
CCTCCTAGTGAACCAGAAGGCAACACAACACACAGAGTTTATTTCACAGTCTCACCTGAGATAGTTCTATGGGTGACTGCAACGCTCAAGTGCTTGCAGTCTGGGAATGAGTGGGGACATGGGATTATACTTTGTGATCTTCATTCATTTACTATATCATCCATCTATATTAAATACTTGGTCGTTCTTTACTCATGCATGTAAATCAACAGATCTAACTACTTCATCAAGACATTCATCTAAAATTTAACCATTGACAGAAAAGACATAGACAATAATCACTTTACATAACACATGATCTACCTTTCTTAACCCCCTCCTGGGCTACGCCCACAAATATTTGGCAGCTTAGGCTATTATATTATGGTTCTGTAATATATGGCGTCGTGCACACTACAAATCCATTTATACAATCACAAAATAGACTCTACGATCTTTGTGAGGCTGAATAGATCGCACCAGGATCCTCAGCCTGCAATCTAACCCTCAAGTTCTAGTTACTTTACTCTCCCACAACTCAACAACTTACAAAAAGGTATCATATCTTACACTATTTTTCCTAGCTACGTAAAATTGTCTTCTCTAACATGCTAGCTCCCGACCTAGACCTCCTAGGTACTTATTTATACTTATTCGTGGCTTCTCATCCATTACAATGTCTTACAAAAAACCTAACCCTAATGTGGTTAGGTTTTCCTGCATGCATGCCTCACATGCTGCTTTTCCTCTTTTCCCGGTGTCACTTTTCCTTTATTTTCGACGCGGTCTCCTGTTTTTCGACGATTCTCTAATTCCTTCAATGCTTCTTCGATTTCTCTCAAAATTGGCCTGCGCCAACACCTTGATGATGCATCAAGCATGCTTGAAGGTAGAGATTATGAAGTGTTTAATACAGATACAATTAAAGAGAACCAATCAATTGCTAATGACATATTCTCTAATGATAATAAGCACTATGAAGAATATAATACTGATAATGATATTCAATAATTTCAAAACCAAAAAGATAAAAATATCATTCAACAAACCTTATCATGTTGTAAAGCAACCACATATATTAGAGAACATAACATTCTATAACATGAAAATACAATTAAATAGAGAACAAGCAACCATAGTCAAAGATATATTAACTAAAAGAAAAAGGCACCAAATGAACCAATCCATTTGTTTTTTATAGGAGGTGTGGGAATTGGGAAATCATTTACTACGGAGGAAATTTTCCAATCCCTTGTACGCATGTACAAGAATAGAATTGAATATGACCCACTTAAAGTAAAAGGAATAATAACAACTTACGTAGGAAAAAAAACATTTAATGCAGGGGGTGTCATGCCACACTTTTCATTTTACACGCCCTTTAAGAAATCAAAATACCTCTGCCTAAATAATGAAAAGTTGGATACTTTGACAAAACACTATCAACAACTTTATGTTGTTGTAATTGATGATGCATCCCTTGCCAACTCAACATTCTTGTACCAAATTGATAAATGATTGTGAGAAATAAAACATAGACCAACAACATATTTTGGAAATGTTAATATAACATTCTATGGGGACTTTTATCAAGAACAACTAGTTAAAGATTCTATGATCTTTGAAAACCCAATGTTGAACAAGGAGAAAATATAATATACTTTTTGGCAAGAAAAAGTAAAATACTATGAGTTGCACATGCCAATGCATTAAAGAGAAATATTTTATTAGAGTCTTAAACAAAATGAGATTGAATGAACAGTCTGATGAGGACATAGAATACATAAATCACCATTGATATACACCACCACCAATAGTTCCACTATTTCTGTACGTATTTTACACAAACAAATATGTGCAAAGATGTAATGAAAAAATGCTTTCACAAGTAGATGAAGAATTGATAACTCTTGAAGCATTTAACGAAATTGAGAACAATTAAGAAAACTTTGCAACTTATGATAAGATAGTTACTTTGCCATCAAAGATACAAGTCAAGAATAGTGTCCTAGTTGAGCTATATGTTGGAAAATGCAACATAGAAGATGACCTTGTCAGTGGTATCGATGGATCATTGAAGTGTTATTAAAAGGGGAAAAATGAATTGGATGTTTTTTGGATAGAACTTTCTGACCGAGTTGTTGGAAAATTGCAAAAAACAAAGTTCCATGAATTATATGACATTTTTTTTTCACTAATTTGGACACCAATATGTCATTTTTCACATGCAACTCTATGTGACTGATTTTCATATTTGAAAATTGCTTCCTAGTGATTTTACAGTAAAACCCTAGCTATTATCACGGAACAATTTTACACTAAAAATGATTGACTGAAAACATATACAGCGGAAACACAAAGAGAAAAGATGAATCATCAATACACATGAGACAAAAATATCACTTTTGTAAACTTGTTAACATTAGAAATCCCGAAGGAAAAAATATCCCTCCCAGCCAATACAATATCACCAAAATATGAGGACAATCTTGTCCTCCAAAGTCACCACAACTAAGAACAACCTTGTTCTCCAATAACCATACAAATTAGAAAACAAAACCTCAACAATATCCTTGGAAATATCCTTTGCCCTCAAATCTGCTGCAGACCACATGTACGGCCTGCTAACGTTACCTGTCATTATGTATGAACCTGCTCCTGCATAGAAAGACTATACATGATTCACCTTATTGGAAACCCGCATATATACATGTTTCAACCTTCTATAACCCACATATATATGTGATTCGTCTCACCTGTGATATGTGTATATACACGATTCATCACACAGATGACTTGCATATATATGCACTTCATCACACTTGTGACTTGCATATATATGCGCTTCGTCCCACCTATGACCTACGTATATACATGATTCGACACACATGTGACCCACGTATATACATGATTCATCACACTTGTGACCTGCATATATGTATGAAAAACTCACTCCACACCAGCGACCTTCTTCAATTCTATGGGTGTCTTTCTCGTAGGCCAAATTTTCCTCCATTGCAAAATTTCCCTCTGCTGAGATCACCAATCCTCCTTCGCAAAAGTGTAGACTCACTTATGCCAACTCCATCATATCACTACACTATGACACAATATATGAGATGCTAGAATGACCTCTCTCCTTTATATTCAATCCTTAGGGGTCACCATAGAAACCCATCCACAAGTCAACATCAAATTTGGCTTTCCTTGTGGGTGTGAATCCCCAACACAAGCCCACAAATCCCATCACCAAACCCACGAATCCCCCACTCAAATTCAAGAAGGTTTTCACCAAACCAAAAGTGTGATGTGGTGCCAACGATGATTCCCACATGCCCAACACTTAGGGCTGTGTGAGAATACTTGCTTGAAGCTACAAAAAATCAACACTCCTTCTTGGCGAGGGAGATATTATCACCACACTCCACAAGTGGGAATGCCTCCCGATGCTACCAAATCATCAACACTCCCTCTTAGCGAGGGAGGCATTCCATCCTGCATCATCGCCTGGAAGTAGACCTGTCTCCCATATTGGATCCTCTACCACAACTGCTCTCCAATATGTCTAATTGGCTACTCCATGTGTCACTGAAAAAAATCCTACTCTCTAGTCCTCCCAACTAGATGCATCCTCGGTCATTGAAGAAAATAATGTTGTTTAACATGATCCCATCCTGGAAGACACCCTACTCCTAGAATCCTCCTACATATGAATCTCTTATCTGGCCATCTCAACCCATGAAACCCTCCTGAAAATCTTGGAAGATGCCTCTCTCCCATCTAGACCTGAAGGTTGACTCCCACTAAGCGAATGACTCTCCCTATGAGTCTCCTGACTCCCTTCGAAGTCAGACTCCCTATGAATCCACTGAATTCGTTTGAATTTAGATTCCCTTTGAGTCTACACAACCTCCAAAGCTACCTATTCTCTGTCCACTATCCTCTGCATAGTCCCGGGGGTCTGCTCCTCCCCTCTGAATCTTGAGGGTTGAATCCCTCTAAACTTTGGCTCCTTCTGAGCCTATACCACTAGTGGAGCTACTTGATCCCTCTATATTTGTGTTGCTGGCTGGGCCACCTACCTCACCACTGGTGGAGCCACATGCTCCTCCTCATCTATCTCTTTTCTCCTGCTAATCACAACACACATATGTTGGCCCCTCATCCTATATAGGTTTACCTCCCTAAATCCAAGAATCACCACTGATATGAAGCTAGATCGTTTGGGCACAAACAAAACTAATCCATCCATATCATCCTTGACATCAACCAAGTCCATATCCTATCAAACCCTGACAACGTCTCTGGTGCACAAATCCCCTATACAAAAGGTTCCCAAAACCTCGGAAGGCATACCAAGTCAGTATCCAATAACACCTGTCCATCCTGGAACAAGACTACACAACCCTACTCCTTAATCCCTGAGGTTGAGAACACACTCTTGGCACCCATAACACATTTTCCACTCGCAGCACATCCCCTAACTCCATCTAGAACAACATTGTACCAGATCCTTGCACTACCTACCTGGTCCTCATACCAAGCTCCTTGTACATACTTGAGTCAGACACTGTGAAGCTCACGGACAAATTCTGTTCCCCCGTCATGTGCCGATGATTCCACTATATAAGAACCATGAAATCCTCCAAAGGCAAGCATCCTTCTTCCCCAAGTCATGACAATCCAATGAAATTCTACCCAAGTCCATCATCCAAGTCACCAAAAACTCTCTGTGTATGCATATGCTACCATTGATTATGTGTCCTCGTCTGAATAGTCCCAAGCTGCGGTTGGACGCTCAGTCTAGTCCACTCTAGACCACCACAACCCATCTCTGCAAGTGTCCTAATCCTCCTGGGTCAAATACCTCATACATCGTCATACCTTGACAATGTGAAACTCTCTGACCCAATGAAGATTTTATCTCATAAAACTACCAAACGTCTGAAGCAATCTTGTCCGTGACAAAGCACCTAAGTTGCACCCATCGTAACTGACCATGAAAATTCACCGGAAGTCCATCCATAGGGTTGACAATCTTCCACACAAGATATTGTTGTGATTTGGGATCTCCTCCAATCCACCAGAACTCCCAACGTCCCACACCACTAAGATGCAATAGTCCACAACTCCTTGTCTGGATAGTCTACTTCATGTCTCAAACTAGAGACCATCTAACTTGTTTCCACCTGTAACCGTCACTGTAGCTCCCTCTCAGAGATATCACTTGTGACCTGCCCAGAACAAGAACAAGAATAACACTCCTCCATTGTTGTAGAAAAAATGTGTCTCAAGATGATCCACTTCTCTTCAGATCCCAAGCTCTGATACCATGCCAATTTTCACATGCAACTCTATGTGACTAATTTTAAGATCTGAAAATTGTTTCCCAATGATCTAACAGTAAAACCCTAGATGTTGTCACTGAACAATTTTACACTGAAACTTATTGACTGAAAACATATGCAACAGAAACACAAAGATCAAAGATGAATCATCAATACACATGAGACGCAAATATCAATTATGTAATCTTGTTAACATCAGAAATCCTGAAGGCAAAACCAACCCTCCCAGCCAATACAATATCACCAAAATCTGAGGACAACCTTGTCCTCCAAAGTTACCAAAACCGAGAACAACCTTGTCCTCCAATAACCATACAAATCAGAAAACCAAACCTCAACAATATCCCTGGAAATCCCCTCTGCCCAAAAATCTGCTGCAAACCACTTGTACAACCTGTTGATGTCACCTGTCACCCTGTACAGACCTGCTCCTGCCCAGAAATACTATACATGCTTCACCCTACTAGAAACCTATGTATATACACACTTCAACCTTATGCAACCCGTGTATATACATGATTCATCTCACTTGCGACCTGCGTATATACATGATTCATCTCACTTGCGACCTGCATATATACATGATTCACCTAGCCTATGACCTGTGTATATACACAATTCATCACACATGTGACCTGCATATATATGTGATTCATCACACCTATGACTTGCATATATAAATGATTTGTCACACTTGTGAACTGCGTATATGTACAAAAATATCACTCCACATGTGCGACATTATTCACTTATGTGGGTGTCTTTTTGCTAGGCCAGATTTGCCTCCATTGCAAAATTTCCCTTTTCTGAGATCACAATCCTCCTTGGCACAAGTGTAAACTCACTTATGCCAACTCCATCATGTCCCCACACTATGACACAATATACAAGATATCACAATGACCTCTCTCCTTTATATACAATCCTTAGGGGTCACCATAGAAGCCCCTCCACGAGTCAACATCAAATTAGGCTTTCCTTTTGGGTGTGAAGCCCCAATGCAAGCCCACAAGGCCCAACACCAAATCCATGAAGCCCCCACTCAAATCCAAGGGGGTTTTCACCAAACTAAAAGTGTGATGTGGTTCCCACGATGATTCCCACATTCCCAAAACCTAGGGCCAAGTGAGAATACTTTCCCGAATCTACAAAAAATCAACACAATATTTATCATTACAAATCCATTACCATGCACTAGAGGTAAGAATCAAACTAAAATATGAAAACAATTTTGAATACAGGTAGATAGCACTAGAACAATACACAAAGCATAGGGATTGACTATAGATAGGCTCACATTTGATCCAATCAACATTAGAGCACATGGATTAATATACACAACTTTATAGTGAGTCAAAACTATAGATTCATGGCTTGTAGTCCAAAAATTAACACAAAAAAACTTTTGTGTAAAGAAAAAAGTGACTACAGAAATGAAAAAGTTATTTGCAAATGGGTCATGTAAATTAAACTATGTGCAAATTTCAATCACATGTTTGAATAGAAATTTAATTGTAACTTTGACTACACATAGTTTACATGCAGACCTTGATGACATTCTACAAGATGAAGACCTTATGAGCAATATGATCCTCTATTTCCAATAAATACGAACAAATTTCCCACCAAGCAATTTTTTTTTCCAAATTCAATTTCAATGCAACATACTTTGTCAATGGTGTCCTTTCTTATATAGAAAGAAACATAAACATAATTGCAACAATTTTTTTTTCAATAACAAAGTTGAGCTTGTTATGTCAGAGGTGTATGTCCAACAACATGTTTTCATAATGAACATTTATGTTGCTTCATCTACATTTTCCTTGACAATCATTGAAACAGTTTCAACAACAAAAGTGCAAATGGTTCATAGTGACTATATCTTGATAATAATTGGTGATTTCAATATTGACATTCATGAAAATAGTCAAAGAATCAAATAACTAATAGACTACATGAATTCACAACAACTGGAAGAGATAACAAACAAATCTACTCCAAAACTGGAAACTCAAATCAACCACATTTGGACAAATTTGCATTTTGACCATTGTGAAGTCACTCTTTTAGATGCATTATGGAGTGACTATGATGCAATTCATGCTTTGTTACATTTAATTTAAATTCCATATCAAAGACTTGGCTTCATGTTCATTCATATTTAAAAAAATGGAAACGCTAAAGAAAATAAAAATAGTTTATTTTGATTGCAAGTACATTGGCTCTTCATAATTTGTTGTTTTTTCAAATTTAGTCATTTCCTTTTATGCAACATTGAAAAAGTTGTTAGTATCAAGGATAATATGAACCATTATATCACTTTATGTCTACAATATATCATGATTGTCATATTACACTACAAATGCATACTAAAGACAGACACTTTACCTATACACACATTAGACCAAGTTGATATTAACTAAGTCATAAGTGTCTAAATATCCTAAAATCCCCCCTTAAGAACAACTCATAATAGGATTGAAGGATTTACAAAGGTGACATAATAGGATAAGGAAGGAGGAATTAGAGCCTACCCCCCCTTAATGACAACTTCCTAAACTCCTAACATAGATCGAAGTTTAGAAAACTTCACTTCTGTAAGAGACTTTGTGAAAATGTCTACAACTCGATCATATGTAGGGGAAAAAGAGTACTTCAAGAATACATTCATGAATGATATTTCTGATGAGTGCATGTGTAGCTCAATGTGTTTTTCATGTTGATGTTGAATTGGATATTTGGCGATCTTGATGGCACCCTAATTTCCACACCAGAGTGTGGTTAGATATTGTTGTTGAAATCCAAAATTTGAAAGGATCCATTGAAGCCACAAGGCTTCTTGAATTGTATTAACCGCTGCTTGGTACTCTGCTTCTGTTGAAGAAAGATAAATATATCATTTTTTCTTACAAGCTCAAGTGACAGGTCCTTAACAAAGACTGAAAACATATCTTGTAGTAGACTTACGAGCATTAGGGTTTCCGGTCCAATCAGAATCAGTAAAATCAACCATCAAAGGAGTCCCCCCTAAATTGTAATGTATCCCAAACTGAAATGTACCCAATATATACCAAAGTATTATTTTTGTGACTTTCTAATGGATCTCATGTTGTGTTTGCATATATCGGGCAACAAGACCAATAGAAAAGGAGATATTAGGATGGGTATGAGTCAAATACACAAGGCTACCAATTGGCTAATGGTACAAAGTGACATCTACTTTTAGTGTAGTACAAGTGGTAGAAAGTTTGAATCTATACTAGAAGGGAGAGGGGGCTAGTTTACAATCCTACATGTGAAAGTGGCGAAGAAGGTCACATGCATACTTAGACTGGGAAAGGGAAATTATTTCCTTGGTTTGCAATACTCAGAGGCCAAGGAAACAATGTAAATAACCCAAGTTTGTCATTTCAATTTTCTTCTTAAGGTTGTATTTCACATGGTTTAAAATTTTAGGGTCACTTCCATTGAGAATAGGGTCACTTCCATTGAGAATAGGGTCATTTGCATAAAGAACAATTATTAAGAGATGGTTTCCTAGTTTCTTTGTATAAACATTGGGGTTAGAATGACATCTAGAAAAGCTGGTGTCAAGAAGAATGCTATTCATTTTAGCATACCAAGCTTGAGAACCTTGCTTAAGACCATAAAGATATAGGTTGGAGTCATTTTCTACATATGCAGGAGGTTGTTCCATGCAAATTTCCTTTTGCAAATCCCCATGCAAGAAGGTGGATTTAACATCCATCTAATACACATCCTATTTAGGTGAGGTGGCAGTGGCTAGAATAAGGTGGATGGAATTAATTTTGGCTACGGGGGAAAAGGTTTCATTATAGTCAATTCCTTCAACTTGGGAAATCCTTTGGCAACTAACTAGGCCTTATGTATTTCAACACTTACATTTGATGCATAATTAGTTCTATACACCCATTTGAAAAGTTTTCTTCCTTTTAGAAGAAGTATACGATCCCAAGTATCATTGGCCATTAAGGAACAATTTTCTTCATTCATTGTTGTGTCCCAATCTAAATGGCCAAAAGCTTCTGCAAATGTTCATGGATCACAATTCTCTAAGAGAGACAAAAGAGAGGAGGCTTTCTGTAACTATGGATGTGTACGACGTTGATGTGTAGGATCATAAACAAGATCACTAGTTGCTTCTCTTGTTGTACAAACCCATCTAGGAAGCTTTGGTGTTGGTGTAGGTTTATGTTCAATGGACCCAACTTGAGGAAGGTGAGTAGGTGGAGGTGTTTCATCCTTACTGTCATCATCTGAAGAATAAACTAGAATAGGATCACTAACATAAAATTTGGGAAGAGAAGATGGCGCAAATGCTGAAGATGGATTGCAGGGAGAAGATGTAACAAACACAAAAGTAGGCTCGCATGCCTATAAACGTTCATCAAACTTAACATCTCCGATAATGATGATTTCATTGGAATTAGGTAGAAGAAGTTTATAACCTTTGACATCTTTAGAATATCCAAAAAAAATGCACTTCTCACTTTTAGGATGTAATGCTTTCCTTTTCTCATTAAGAACGTGAGCCCATCCTTCACTACCAAACACATGGAAGTGGCTTAATTTTAGTCCATGTTTCTTCTTGTGTTATATTTTGTAAAGCGTTTGTGGGGGTATAATTTACTAGGTAATTGGGACAATTACTGGATTTCACCCAAAAATGAGGACCTAATCCCTTAGATTGGATAATACAATTTGCCATTTCCTTTAAGGTTCAATTATTTATCTCAAAAACACCATTTTGCTATGGTGTATATGGAATAATATGTTGCATTTGAATGCCTTATGCAATGTCGTAAGTTGTAAATTTGTTCTTAACATATTTGCCTCCTATATTTGTTCTTAACTTATGCAATTGATGTCCAAATTGTTTTTCTACAAGGGTTTTGTAGGCCAAAAACATGTCAAAGACTTCACTCTTAAGTTTTATGAAATAATCCCAAGTGAATCTCGAGAAGTCATCAATGATAATTAAGAAGTACTTGCACCCATAGAAAGAAGGAGAAGGAACTGGACCACACAAATCACTATGACAAAGTTGCAAGGAGGCCAAGGCATGATAAGAGGCATATTTGTCAAAATTATCGTGATGATGTTTTCCGAGAACACAACTGACATAGACACCATTTTTGCAAGAAATGAGAGGAAGACTAGTCACCATATTTTGATTACATAGCTGGTACAATGAGTGATAATTTATATGACCAAATTTCTTATGCCAAAGTTTGGTCAATTCATTAGTATGAGCAGTAAAAACTGATGGAAAAGATGATGACCCAAAGTTGTCAAATTTGTACAACCTGGTAATATCATCAACAATTCTAATTGTTAGAACATGCTTAGGATTTTTTAGATCTTTGATTACAACCTAGTGAGGTGAAAAATCTACTGTTTGAGCTTCACCTGAATGAGTAATTTGATAAACCGATAGAATGTTTCAGGAGAGAATTGGAACACAATACATCATTAAATTGAAAATCATCTAACTGAACTGTTCCATATCCTACAACACTAAGAGATCTATCATCACCAACAAATATCTGTTTGGTGTTACATTAATTAAGATTAGAAAAAATTACTTTATCCTTGGCCATATGATAAGATTCTCTAGAATCAATAAGCCACTCATTAGAAGAAGAAGTAGATGTTGTGTTGAAGGAAAAACCAGAAGTAGAAAGTGCATGTCCATGAGAAGAAAAGTTGGAAGAAGAAGAATACATATTGATATTATGCTAATTCATTGCTACTTTTAAGGCCTCCATCATTTTAAAACATTTAGACTCTAGATGACCATCTCGCCCACAAAAATTGCAATGTATCTCAATCTTCGTACTTTTTTTTTTAAATTTTGGTCCTTTCTCACCATTGGGGGTAGAATATGGTTGAGAGGGTTGGGGCCCTTGTTTTTCTTGTTGTTGAGACGATGTTTCTTCTTTGGATGTTTGGATTTATCCTTCTATTGGGACATTAATTCTTTGTTAGATGTACCTGCAGTGTTGATCGCTCCAAGATGCAAGATATTATCTCTCTCTTTGTTCAAATAATCACAAAAAGACTCAAGAGAGGGAGACATGTAATCATCTCCTAGAGATTCTTTGGTGGAGTGAAAAGTAGATACACAAATATAATATGCATTACCAAGATTATCAAGAATAACACACACACACACATCGATCATTCTTCATTTTTATATTATAATATTTAAGTAAAATTCTGAGTGTTTTGAGCTTAGATGGATAATCTTCAATGCAAGAGAACTCATTGGGATTTAAAGAAATTATTGTCTTTCAAGTCAATGGGTTCAAATCTCATTATGTTTACCAAATACGACTTCCATCTTTTTCCAAGCTTCATTTGGGTCATCCATTCCTTTAATGTGAAACCATAAATAACTGGAGATGGACATTTTGATTAATCCACATGTTTCAACAATTCTATTATCCCATTTGGATTTCTTTGTAGCATCAATGGGGGGACTTTTATTTTCCCAAGGTAATTTGATACGGTCCTTTACTTCGCAGTACATCCCGATCCATATGATATTTCCATAAAAAGTACTCAACACCTCTTATTTAATAAAGTAACTTTCAACCAAGTGATATAATGCAAAATATATAACATATGTTACGAAGGAGGAGGTATTTTTCTTGCCTTGAAGTTTGTGCTTACCCTCAAAACCATTGGTTTTTCTTGCAAAAAAACTTTAATACCACTGTATGCAAAAAATAAGCGAAGTTTTGATTTTTTTTTTTAAACTTTACAACAACGAGGTTAGATCTCAATTAACCTTCCCCAAAAATGCAAGTATTCTCTCTATTTCTAATTTGTTGAGCTCACATAAATCATAGAGCAATGAACATACACATAAAATAAATCACTTTCCATTTTGTTTATGATTTGCCAAGATTGCACATAGTGCATGACAAAGAGCATATGTAGACCAAAAAGAGTATCAAATGGGAAACATAAATAGAAAAACCGAAATATTAACACGGTAAAAAAAATAAAAAGTGTAATAAAACTTTATACCTCTGGATATGACGAAAATGGCTATATCTTAGGTAAACAAAAACCTTTTAGGGTGAAACAAAAAGTGTTTCCACCTACTAGTAGTGCTTTAAATGGAATGGAATAAACCACTTATCTTAAAAATGCACATAAATAGTAAAAACCAAAAATATTTTGATACATGTAGTGACACGGGTTSAAGATATTGATCAACAACGAGAGMGGGTCTTCATATGTGCTCTAATACCATTTAAAAAAAAACATGGTATTTCCACATAGGATGGACCTCTTAAGTAGCCACTCACACAAATAAATAAGAGATTATTACACTGATGTTTTATGTTGTTAAAAACCTCAAAGAGGGAAACAATCCACGTCCCCAACCAATGCAGCCTTTTGAGTCAATATATTCTATATAAGGGTTTCTCACACTCGATCTTCAACAAATAACCCTCAATTCTCTTTAAATAAAGATCATGGACCAATCGGGTGCCAAGCCATGGATCGATATAGTTGTTAGTGTCGAGGAGAATATGAACCATCAGATCACTTTATGTCTAGAACATATTGTGACTGTCAGTTATATAACTACAAATGCATACTAAAGAAACACACTTTACCTAAGGACACAATGGACCAAGTTGATATTAACTAACTCATAAGTGTCTTAATATGCTAACAAATTGTAATATTGAAACTTGTAATGTCAATCTCTCCAATAATATTGGCCCCTATCTTGAAACCTTTGGGTTTACCATCATAGATTTTTTTCTTGGGAAAAAAATCAAGCAATTTTATTAAAGACAAAAAATACAAAAGTAGATACCAAGAGGTATTTCATACTGCCTCTTAAAATCCTTATACGAAGTGACCATACAACCTTCCTAAAAAAAATATCTTCTATCAGTAAATATGTTCAGTTGATATTTGTCTTACTTATGAGTAGTTCTATGGTTAGCCATGCCCCCATAAAAAAAATCTAAGAAAAACACCTCCTATGTTATATATAAATATACAAAGAAGTACATCATCCCAAAGCACCAAAAAAGGTACAAGTGTTTAGATCATTTACAACAAAATCGTTCATCCAACATCTCTAATAAAATGAAGAAATTAAATCGAGGATTCATGAACATGTGAAGTAAGGTGACCTAAATTGGATTCAAAGGCCTCCCAAGCTCCTTCTTGCAACTCTAGTCCTTCCTTGGGAAACTTTCCAACTTTACCATTTTTGTCCCTATAGATAGGTGTAAATGAAATGTGAGAGAAAGCAAATTGTAGATTCTTGAGGTCTTGAAATAATGGCTAAAGTAATAAATTCCTGAATACAAAGTCTCCTTTCATCCACTATATAAGTAAGAGGGAGTAACCCAAAATTTGTATTTGTGTGACTTCATTTTCAAGAGATAGAATGAGAACCAAATTGAGTGCCATGAGTTCACTGAAGTTGTTTGTGCCTTGGCCAATTCCATCTTTGAATGAAAGGGTATAATTTAGGGAGAGGAAGGTGATTCCCCCAATCCCTCCCCTAGATGGATTTCCTTGTGAGGCTTCATCAAAGTATGTGAAAGGAAAAGCTTCATTGATATGACCAACTTATATACGAGTGTGAGGAGGGGAAAGGGAAAATTGAGTAAAGGTACTTGAAATGTTGAGACTTTGAGTGGCACACTTGAGGGGGAGGGTATCATAACCCTCTAAAAGTTGTACATTTCTGGCTAGCTAGATTCCCCAGGCCAAGGTGAGAGGAAGAGCTTTGAAAGAAGTTACGTGGCCTTATTTTGAAACCAATTATTTAAGGTTTCTTCTATTGAGTCCCCTTCCCAAGTGTTGCAGAGTCTATTTAGGCCTTCAATTTCTTTCAAAAATTGCTTTGAGGAAGGGTGGGAGATAATAATATGGTTATTGGTTTCGAGATTTGCTTCACAAAGGCAACACCTACCTGGTCCTTCAAAACTTTTTTTTTGCAGTATATCTTAGGGGAGGGCCCTGTTATTGAGGAGAAGGCACATAATTTTCTTTTATTTTTGTAGGGCATTTAAATTTCCAGATGGGTTTGCACCACCACATTGGTGGTTGATTGATGCCTTCCAAAACCATGGGCTTATAACCAAGTTTTGGATCATATCCTCCTTAGGGGTTTAGGGACTAGAGGCGCTCAATCTCTTCATAATTAAGTATCACACTGCATTTCCTGAGACAAACTGTATAGGATTTCGAAACCTCAGCATAGTTTGTGTTGAGTTCCAACTTTCTCCATGAGAACCACTGTTGTTGGTGATTGTTCACCACCAGTTCATGAGTTATGTGTCTCAAAGTATATAAAAATTTGGATCTAAGGTCTTGAATGAGAGGTATTGATAGCCTATGTGAGTCCTTACTCCCAATCTAGGGGTTGAGACCTACATGGACCTTGTCTCCTTTGCCTACCCTCAAAATCAATTAATTATTGATCAAGGGAAATTCTGCAATGATGGTTTTCCAAATGATTGAAAAATTTTGAGCTTTTTTGTTTGGGGAATGAACCCACTCCTCAATGGAGATGGAGGCAAAGTAATTTTCCTTTATGGTTTGATCCCAGAGGTCTTTTCCCTACAAGAGTCATCATACATTCTTAGCAGCGAGAGATTTTGAGAATATGAATAGATTTTTTAGCCCCCATCCTCCTTGGCATTTTGGGATAGAAATATTTTTCTAAGAAACAAATGCCATACCTTTCTTTTCTCGAGCCCCAGAACAGATAAAACGATAACAAATCTATTGGATTCACTCAAGGAATTCTTTCGGGATCCAAGCAAGGACATCCAGTAAAATAGAATGGCCTCAAGGACAGATTTGACCAGGATTAATCTCCTTGCACGAGAAAGCCATATGTTTTACTAGGTGTTTATTTTTTTATTCATTCTTGGTTATGAGTCACTGCCAATCACCCTTGAGGTATAGGTTGGCCTTTAAGTGAAAGCCAAGGTATTTGAAGCTTGTTTCAAAAGCTGTTACAAGAAAGGGGAATATATGATTTATATATAGTTTCTCATCCTCAGAGGGGCCCCAATAAGTAACTATTGATTTGGACGAGTTTCTCATCATGCCAGTGGCTGCATAGAAGAGATCTAGGAATCTTTGACTTCGTCACCATTCTTTTTGAACCATTGTAGAATATAAGTATGTAGTCAACAAACAATAAATGAGAAACAAGACAAGAATTGCTTATTAAAATGCCTTTAAAGGAACTATTTGCAGTGGCTACCCTGAGTGCTTTGTTAAGCCCTTCTGCTACAAGGAGAAAGAGGAGTGGGGATAGAGGGCACCCCTATCGAATTACTCTTTTAGGCTTGAAAAAGAGTGAGGTTGCACCGTTAATTAACACAATGAAGGATACTGAGATTATGCAACCCATTACCCATTCCATAATATGAAGGATAAAACCTAGGTGAATGAGAATGAGATGAAGGAATAACTAGATTACTTTATCAAAGGCCTTGGAGAGATCCACTTTGAAAATCACAACCTTCATATTCTTAGTTTTTACTAAGTGGAGGCCTTCTTGGGAAACCCCTATTGACTCATGTAATTGTCTACCTTCTCGGAAGTCAAACTGCTCATGAGATATATGTCAAGATATGATTTCCTTCAACCTTCTAGAAATGATTTTTGAAATGATGTTGTAAATGTTGTTGTAGAGTGATATGGGTTGAAAGATTTCAAATCTAGTTGGATTGTTAGTTTTTAGGATGAGTGCTATGAATGTGGTTTTGAAATTTGCTAGAGTTTTTCTAAAAGTTCTTGAGGCCTCCACCACCCTCTGAAGGTAATTTCCAATGGATCATAATAGTTGAGGAAGAATTCAAGGGGTAGTCCATCTTGACCAAGAATTTTTTCCTTCTAGAAACTTTGAAGAGTTTCGAGGAGCTCCTCTTTTCCCACCTCTGGCATAAGGCCTTGATTATCCTTAGGCTCCACAAATCTAGGAAATAAACTAGAAAGATGAATGATGGAATCTATGGTGGCACAATTGTCATCTTTAAACAAAGATTGAAAGTATTTGACACCCTCAACGACTATATCAAGGAAATTCTCAGCCCACATATCATCCTCTTTAGCAATTTTCCAGATGCAGTTAATATTTTTCCTACGATTGGCAAATCATTGAAATGAATTTGTGTTTTCATCTCCTACCCAAAGCCAAATCTCCCTACTCTTTGGGCGCCACTCTTTTTCTTTGTCCAAGAATATCTTCCTTCTTTTGTTTTCAAGTTGATTTAGCTTAGCCTTCTAAGAGTCTAGAATCTGAAACCTTCCTTTAATAGATTGGAAGATAAAGCCTCTTCCACTTCACGTAAAATCTTGTCATCCTTTCACTTTTTTCTTTGGACCACTAGATTGCTGATTTCTTATTTTTTTTTCAAATTTTGGTGGAATTGGATGGTTGTCAATTCATCTTTTTTTCCTTTTTAATTTATTTAAAGAAACAATTCCGAGTTTCAAAAATATGACTTCTTTCAAAATTGAAAGATCTTGACGTTAGCTTCATCTTTTGAAATGCTTGTTATTACACCATAGAGGACTACAACGAAAACAAATTATTACAAATCGAGTTTAAAACCGACTTTATATTCTATGAACAATTATTTTTAATATAGTCAAGATTAATTAGTCCTCCCTTAAAAAATGATATTATTCCTAAAGCCCTTAATATATACACTCGCTCACATCTATTCTTGACACATCCCATTTGGAAAATATGTTTTCCTCATATAGTAATCCAAGTTTTCCATTTACTTCCTCGATTTCATTTTCAATGGAGATGAATATAAAGAATTCACTTTGTTAACATCGAATTAAATTAGTTATATTGGTTTTATGTAGTCTTTAGACCCAAATACACTCATTGATAAATATAATTCTAAAAATTATTATACTTCGAAATAAATTAATTATTATGATTCTCTTATAAATCAAAATATTGCTCGCTTATAATTAATATTCTTTTAATCTTTAAGTTTACTTTGTTGTTATCTTCTTAGTTTTCTTATTTTGATGTTATTTTATTTTTTTATTTTGATGTTATTTTATTTTCTTACTTTGATGTTATTAGTCCCTGGCGTAGGCATAGAGGGACTATAACGATCGATAATTCGTTGACTACATATTAGTTTGCCCTTTGACCAAAAATATTTGCATAATAGCTATTGTTGGAGGCAGGGAATTAAAAACATATATTTTTATATAATAAAAAGTACCATACATGTAGTGATCTGATTGGATAAGAGATTGGAGGTCTTATTGTCGGCTTTGCTATTCCCAATGTTTTATATGGCAACATATCCAAACTCTTTCTTGTATACAACCTTTTTGAATCATATATTTTTCCTATATATTGCTTGAACGTGGATTGATGCTAGCATTAGTTCGAATGTTTGTATTAACATTCTCTGGTAGTTGAATATATGCCTAAGTTTTGATTTGTACTAATCATATTGAAATGTTTTGATATCCAAGATTTATAGTGTTTGAGAATTCCAAAGTTTATAACGTCCTTGCCAGATGTATTTGTATTGAAATGTATTGACACTTTTTTCGAGATGCCTTAATAGGCCCGACAGCTTAAATGTTTACATGACGCGACGTCCTCCAACATGCCTGACAGCTTAAATGTTTGCATACCGCGAGGTCCTTAGACATCCTGATAGCCTTAAAAGTTTATCTAAATACGCTTCTCGGAGTACATTTTTCCTAGAAATTTTCCTTATAGTTACAATGAATTTGCACAGTCTTGTTGTCCACCGTCAGTTGAATAGCCATTGTATGTTTCATCCTTCTTCTACCTTTGCAATGCAATTTCGTCATTGCTGAAGCTACATACATTGTTTATTGGTTCGGTGAGTGCTTCTTCTTCGCTTGTTCGTCGGTTGCTGGTTGTTGTTGTTACGTTCAGGATTCGACCTGCGCTTCTGCATTTCATCGTTTCAGAGTAGGTTTCGATGCCATAGTTTCATTTTCTATTCCTTGTTTGTTGTTCAGTGTTTGCAGTTTGAAAGTAAAAATGTTTGCTTATTTATAGTGGCATGATCGTCGTATGTTTCCGGTTCCTTCTGTGCTTTGGGTTGCAGTTTCGTAACCGTTGGAGATACATATGTTATTTACTGGCTCGGTGGTTCTTGCTGGTTCGTTGGTTTGTGGGTTGCTAGTTCTATTTGTTTGGCTCAGGTTTATGCTTTGGGGCCCTGGGGGTGCAGTTCGGCCCGTTCTTGCTTTCTCGCTGGTTTGGTGCTTGCTGTTTTCTTTTGTTTGATTCGGCCTTGCAGGGTTGGGGTCCAACGCCAATTGTTGGAGTTTTTTTTTTCTTTTTTTTTGGATTATTATTGTTTTTTGGGGCGCTTTATGGTGTTCAGGCCTTGCACCCACGAGTCAACATGCAGTTGTGTTATTTTCCCTATCTACCGAGGTCGATATCTGTTCTTCTGTGAGATTTTGGTGGTGCTTCAGTGCTGGCATGAAAGAAAATAGTTGCATGAAAAATTGTTTGAGGATTACATGTGAAATTGCAATATCTGCTATGTTTTTGTTAGAATAAAGCATATGCAAACTACATTTATAAACCATGTATGGTAAGATGTGCCCATATGAAATTACATGTTCTTTCTCCTCTACACAGACTGGTGTGCGCACGATACAATTTGTGTTGTGCTTGAGATATGATATGTACAACAAAGATTCTGCAAGATTATAATTGGATGTCTGGAAGCATGTCTGGGTGGTTTGCCACGAAAAACGAAAAACTTGTATCGTGGGCACAACAGTCTGTGTAGAGGATAAATAACATGTATTTCCATCAGTGGAAGCATATCTGGATAATTTTTTATGGAAAACTAGAAATCGTTTAGCTACGACCATGCAATTTCGTGATATTTTGTGGCTTGTGATATATTTTGGGCGGGGAAATTTTTTTTACACGTTTACAGCTATGGAAGGAGAAGCCCAAAGGTTCACGTTTCTGCCTATCTTGTAGAATGTTCATTGAGTCTGTTTTACTGTGTGTACATATTGCTTGTTGTCCGGTGCATACCAACTTCCATTCATGTTCATTGTATTTTGTGCGTTCCCACATTCAAACAAACAAAATAGCTGGAGAAAACGAGGGAGTCTTGACTACATCAGTTGAAGAGGATATAGAAAGGTGCATCCTTGTACTGTTATTTCATATTGCATTGTTTTGTATTTCATTTATGATCTGTATATGTGTTCATGTAGTTTATTGTATGTACATGTTGCGTGCCTTCCTACATGGTAACTTATCTTCATTACATGCCTTCCTGCATACTAACCTGCTTCATGTCCGTTGTGTTTTCGCTGCATAGCTGCATTTAAACAAACAAAATATCTGGAGATGACGATGGGCTCTTTCGCGGGTAAATAACCTTGTTCCTCTTTCTTTTACATGTTTGTCTTCATTATAAGTTATCTTCAATACATGCCTTCCTGCATACTAAGCTACTTCATGTCTGTTGTGTTTTCGCTGCATTGTTGCATTTAAACAAACATAATGGCTGGAGAGGATGATGGACTCTTTGGCGGGTAAATAGACCTGTTTCTCTTTATTTTAGATGTCTATCTTCATACTAACTTTCCTTCATGTCCATTTCATATTCGACATTGATGCCTTGGAAAAAATAGGTTGCTTGGATAGGAAGATTAATTGTTCTGTGCAACAGCAGAGGGTTCTGTGGTACAATCTTGTAAAAGGTATACCAACTGTGTTGGTAAATTAAACATACAAACCAGTGGGGGCATATAATATTAGACTTGAAAACGATGGGTTCACAACAATGGGCCTTTCTTCTCTCTGTATTTATACTTTTTCTATTTTCTATTATCCCTTTTCTTTTCTAATTCATCTGCTTAGTGTGCTTTCCGAAAATGCCTTGCTGCGTCGGTTGGCGGACTAACGGTTTCACATCTGTAGTCACACTTCTACCTTATTCCATAGTTACCCACTTTGTCGAGTGGGGGTGCCACGCTGGCAGGTTCAATATTTCTCCCCTGCCTTCCGGGGGTCTGCGATATACAGATTGGCCATGGTGCCCCACCCTCACGCCCTATTTACTGTTAAACATTTCTTCAGTTAAAAAAATCAGATGCATACAATTTTACGGGTATTTAGTCCTTTTGATGGACAATATGCAATGCATATGCTTTTTTAGTCCTGATGTTCATCTGCACATGCTTGCATCAGAAAAAGTTGGACTAGTGACATTGGCATGAGCAGTCAGTCATCCCAGACATCAGCAGACTGACAAGGCCAAGGTAAATATGCATACACTCTGCTCTTACTATGTTTACCAAACAAATATCTTCGACTATATATTCATCTATGGCATGGTGGATATGCTGATGTCATTTGCAATACATGGTTTGCAGTTCATAAGAAGTATCGACAAGTACAAGCGAGACGCCGAACGTGGTGCAGGGTATGCATACTAAGAGGTGTGGTTTCAAAACTATGGCTCCATAGTTCATCGAAGCTATGCGTGTACTTGTAGATTTATGCCAATGAAAGAAGAATACAAAAAAAATAAAAAAATCCGCACTACCATTCACTTTAGTTTTCCTGTTAAAAAATTGTCACCAGGTCTAGAGTTGTAACATCCAAATTACTATCAATAGAGGGCTTGAACAACCGCCGAAATGGACAAGTGTTCGTTGGGGACATAATGGTTGTCTATAGCACCTACTTGGTTGTCTATAGCACCTACTTGGATAAGGAAAACAAAAGTAGATCCATTACGTGTGCTGACATGACAGACAAGGAGGCCATGATGACAGTCACACTGACTATTCCTCCACAACTTGCCCATAAACATGTAGAAAATATATTTCTGGGTAATGGGATATCCATTACAAAATTTAATATATTGCGCAAAACAGTATATGACCANATGGTGATTGTGATCGAATTATTTCGCTCAATGAAACTAGCATTGTGGAAAAAATTTCCACTGTTTGTTTAGAATATCTTTTCGTCTCGGACTCGACTATTAGCCAGCTTGCACCGAGCACTGATATTTACCCAATGGGAACGATTGGTTCAGCTGTCACACTGGCGAGAAAACTTGGCTCACAACACATTCTCCATATAAAGGATGGAGAGTCGGACAACGACAAGGCAATGATATCGCTTTTCATATTCAGTTTTGTCCTTTACTTTCGCATGTGCATGTATCTCAGGTAAGTTACACAAATATTGCATTGTTCCATGTTGCATCTACAATTGTTCGATACGTATTCAGATTTGTTTTCGTCAATGGAGCAACAATTGCATAAAGGGAAGATTCCACTTATGCTGTTAAAAAATATAACAAAGAAAAGAGATGTTAGAGAAAAGGATCTTTCAGACAACCTAGACAACGTTTGTAACAGAGTTGCGAGCAGATATAACACAGGATCTGAAAAAACTAGCTAGCTCTACATCTTGTGCGTATACATCCACAAAATCATCCTCACTTTGCTTATAG
>SNQJ01S0045463.1:0-20795 GCA_010110895.2 Picea sitchensis
AAATCTCAGAGTAAGTGAAAGCACTTTGCCCATATGTTTCTCATCTCTTCAATTCCTGAAAAGAAACTCTAGGCCAGTTGTAAACAGTAAGGACAAAAATTCCTCTGACCAATCAATTGATGATACCATTAAGGATATGGAGGCTGTTCTAAACCCATAATCGTAGCCCATGACCTACATTGATTTTCAAATTCTTGATGAAAGCTTAAAGCCTAAGGAAAATTATGAGTTAATCCAAAATAACTCTGTACCATTGTGCTTTAATTCATTTCGAATTTTGAAGAAGACTCTTAGACAAGTGTTGAAGGATGAATACAAAAACAAGCAGGAAATTTCATTCGAGTCAAGGCAGCAGTCTTGTCAGTCTTTTCAGGATCCAATAGCTGATCGATTGGATGGACTGTGTGGCCAAAATCATTCTTCATTCACCAGTCATGAGATAAAAAGTTGCTATGATAGGGATATGATTAGACAGTTAGTTACAGGGGTATGTTCAACAGAAGCATCAGTTCAAAACTCATCAGGAAAGTTGCAGCCATGTCAGGAAATGCACGAGGATGAAGATAACAGAGATACAGTGCCAGAGCTGCCATCCAAGAATCAAGGAACATGTCATTTCTACCTTGATCCTGTAGCTACCTATATGGAGAATTTTCTCACTGTAGAGGCTCAATATTTCTCTGACATTACTTTTTTTTTTCAAGATTGTTGGGGTCTCTGTGGTAAAAATCAATCATGCTTTCAGCAGTGGCCTTTACACTTTGCAGTTCTAAGTCTATGGGCAAAAGGTCAAGCTGCGCTTTTCACTGTGCTAACGAGAAGTCAAGCAATCCACTGGTATCAGAAGCTACTTGATTGGCTTCATTGGAATTTTTGTATTATTTGATTTAACAAAATGATAAGTAGCATAGGGTAGGTAGGAGAATGTGAATAAGCTCATCATTCTGAGCATTTCTTTTTCAGCAGTGTTCAGTTGATTTGATTTCAGTTGCAAGATCAAAACGAGTACAGGTTGCAGAATAAGGTTTTGGGACCAGCCCAATGGATAAATCACCGGTCTGCATGATTCATAGATCTGTGGTTCTTGACACCTCCTAAAAGAAGCTGCCATCCCCAGGTGGAGCCTATGTTGGGGTCCTATAATTATAGGCGAATCGATTTTTCGACTATTGATTTGGCATTTTCCCTCGTGATGATGAAGTCTGGCTCAAGTGACTCCACTTCCTCCCTCCATTCTTGTCACTCAATCCCCCATCACTCTGATGCATCCTTCATACACACTGCGCCCCCTTCCCCTTGTCTTTAGTCAGCCTCCATTATCCCGCCACCTTCACCTTTCCATAAGCAAACAGGCTCAGGATAAACAAAAATAGAAATAAAGTTAGTATAGGTTAAAATTGATTAATAAACAACTAGTTTAATAATCGATTAATTATTAATTAATTATTAATTAAGTTAGAAAATCTAGGTGTAGTTAGTTTAATAAGCTAGATTAGCTAATAAAAGGTTAGGTTAATTAATAATAAATTAACCATTAATTATTTAATTAATTAATGGTTAATAATAATAGTTAGGTTAGAGTTTGCTTAATTAGAATTAAAATAAAAAACAAAAACATTAAAAATTAAATAAAACTATTTGATAAAACTAAATATTAAAAATATATATAAAAAACATTAAATAAAATACAAAACAAATTAAAAATAGATAAACATAAACAAAACCAAAAATATAAAACAAATTATATTATATAAACATTTTAATAAAACAAAATATTAATAAAATGACAAAAAACAAAACATATGAAACGTTAAAAACAAAACATATAAAACATTAAAAAACTAAATATTAAACTATCCTAAGTCATAACTCACTCCCCATCCCCCTACGTCATAACCCATCACCCTCCACTCACTCCCCATCCCCCTACGTCATAACCCACTCACCATCCCCCTNACCATTAATTATTTAATTAATTAACGGTTAATAATAATAGTTAGGTTAGAGTTTGTTTAATTAAAATTAAAATAAAAAACAAAAACATTAAAAATTTAATAAAACTATTTGATAAAACAAAATATTAATAAAATGACAAAAAACAAAACATATGAAACGTAAAAAACAAAACATATAAAACATTAAAAAACTAAATATTAAACTATCCTAAGTCATAACTCACTCCCCATCCCCCTACGTCATAACCCATCACCCTCCACTCACTCCCCATCCCCCTACGTCATAACCCACTCACCATCCCCCTCCCTACGTCACACCCCACTAATCCTTTCACACTCCTGCCCTCACATTACCGCCCGTGAAATTTCCATACCCGCGCCCCCCATCCACTTACCAAACAAAATAATCCATGCACTCAAATAATTCTGGAGCCCCCCCCACCTTCCAGAATTTAACGAATTTAAAATAAAAATCATGCAAATCTACACGGTCCCGAGCGAACCAACTAAATCAACGACCCAGGTTAAATTCTGGACCCCCCACGAGTGGTCTACATTTAATGAGGGGGGGGGGGCGGTCCGGAATACCGCTTACCACGAGAAAAACCACTTTCCCTCATTTTTAACATTTTTGCATATTTTACCACGTCCTCTTCCAGGTCAATTTTTGAGCAAACGGACACGAATTGTAAAAATCAGAGAGAGGTTTTTTCTCATCACGGGATGAGGAACAAAAACCTCTTTCAGTTTTTTCAGTGGAGTTACGAGAAAGGAGAATCAAATACATCTTCGAGGCCTATTTTTCCAGATTTTCAAATTTCCGTTACAGTCCCGATCTTGCAGGAGCTGTCACGGCCAGCTGGGGACGAATTTGGAAAAACCGAAAGAGGATTTTGTCCAACACATGCCCATATACAATAACCTATTTCATTTTTCACCTAGGTGTCATCATTGAAGAGAAAATCACGTCTGATCGGACCCCTATTTCGCAGAAAAACGGTCCGTCTTTCATGGCAGAAAGCTCCAAATTTGGTGGGAGTGGTGGCTATTTTTGGCCGAGGCGGTTGAACCAACTTCCGAAACTTATTGAGGAGACCACTCTTATTTATAGAGATGATTTGTAATGTAAAAGGGTTGATCAGTCAAGGAACCATGATGATTGTTTTGTAAAACAGCTCACAGAGCCAACTGTAGTTTTTTCATCAATTCGGATAATACAGTCGCAGTAGTTACAGGATTCTTGTGTCAAGTATATTGGTGAAGTGCTCCTCCAGTAAATTGTTTTCTCTGTCTCCATATGTTTTCTTTCCTTATTATTCGACAGAAGATTATGAGCAGAATTTGTTGTAAGATACACTATGTTTCTGGCTGTGGATAATATCAATGTTTTCTTCTGATATTCAGTGGCAGAGTTCTTCATTTCTCTGTTGCTAAATTGATCATTTCTTTTTCCTCCTCTTTCATCTCATTTAATTTTACCAGATCCAATAATTTTCCTACCTTGCCCTGTAAAGTTGTTTGTAGGATTTGTTTGTGATTAAATCTCAGTTTGTGACTCCATTGCCCATGGTTTTTTCTTCACTGCTCTTACCAATTTAAAAAACCCAAATTCTGAACCCATTAACTAGCCTAAAATTCTCTTCAAACAAAGCTATATCAAACAGAGAGATCCCTCTCTGAGTCTTGGAGGGCTAGATCCAAGACTCGAAGTGGTTTTGTTGTTGCCTCTGTGACTGCCTTACAGCCTTGGGCAAATTACAGAGTGCTAACAGTCCATACATATACATATATCTACACTATGTAGTTTTCCATTGGCATTCAATACGTAGGTGAACCCAATCTACATTACAATTTATTTGTGGGTTTTCAACTACAATGTTTTATCTTACTACAGTAGTAATCCAAATCACAACACAAATCTTCTATAAGAATTGACTAGGCATATCCTTTTAGCTAGTATACTTACGAGAATTAGTGTTCATAATAGTAATACGATGCTGCAAGGAAAATCCATTCCGAACTAGTATGGAGACATTCTAGCAGTTCCTAAGTTCAATAGGATGCATTCAATCTTTCATCCTTAATATTATTTCTAGTTAGAATTAGCAGATGCATTCTATCAAGTATTTAACCATATAACATTTAGCGAGAGAAGGGACAAAAATAACATATCTGAAATAATACACTAAAATACAAAGGGAACAACCATGTTCCTCCCAATTGTAGAACAGGGAAGCCAAACCACTTGCCCGATACACCCGCTAGCCTGACCATGAATCCATGAGGGCGAACTTGGAAAAACTTCTCCTCAACAATGTCCTATATCTCCAGCAGTTTTTCCCTTACCTCACACTCAAGTAGTGTTCATAACAGCAAGTAAATCAATAGTCTCCTTCCCTAGCATACTTGGCAACGTCCTCACATATGCTATTTATCAATTTTCCTAGGTCTTTTTTCCTCCCTTGGGAGTTTTCGTAGCTTTCTAAATCCCTGATTTTCAGGGGCTGCCAATGGCCAAATCACTAATTTTCCACTTGTAACAATCATCCTAGAGGTAGTTCCAACATGTTCCCCACTCATGGAGTCATGGTAAGCTGATTTTAACATGTTTGTTCCGTTTGTCCTCCTGCAATCAATATAAAATATTCTGTTTTTATACAAGTGTCATAGTCAAATAGTTAGTTGAGTCAAATCAAATCTCTGCACAACAGTCATAATAATTAATTACAATTATCAAATTCAAAATTCGGAATTTCCATAAATGGAAAAAAATTTCCAAATTCGAATTTACTAAAAACAGAATAAATTTCCAGCAAATTTAAATTTCAAAATATTTAATTTTTTTGGGGATGTCATAGAATCCATACAATATTTGAAGATCGTGGTCCAAAATTATCCTGCGCACAAAATCTTCTAGGAAGTGGCTAACTCAAAGAGATGACCACCACATGCTCCAACATGGCAGTCACTTAGGACCCTCTTAACTTCCTCATGGACAAGACATCCACATAAGAGAAAATCAACCCCACGACAATGAATATAATCATAAATCATAATGTACTCTCTATCATAATGGCATATGCACTGACACTCGTCATGGGATAACTAAGACTGAAAACACCAGGTTTGGATATACACAAGGACATCTCTATACCATTTACTAGATGAGCCAATGAGGAATAATAAATCTTCATGGAATGGGTCATTAGCCATGGGTTCATCATCAACTTGAGAAATATCAGGCATCAACTTAGAAAAAGACAATTATTTCATAGAATTATAAGAAATGAACTCCAGGTCAAACTCCTATAAGATAATTGTCCACTTCGAGTACTTTCCCCCAATGATCTGAAAACTCAAGATATGCCTCATAAGGTTGGCATCGCAAAAAATAGTGATTTTTCACAATAGTATGTAATTTTGTAATGATTGGACAACATGAACATTAGACTCTACACATATTCAATTACTATGATCTTGATAGTCCGATCATCATCTTGTTGTGAAAGTGATACCCATGGTCTATAAAAATATTTTTTGGTACTCCTAACCGGGCAATGATATGATTGAATATGAATAAAGCAGTAGGGGATCCATCGTTAGAAAATGTAGGAAAATCCTCATCCCACTTAGTGAAGTAGTCAAAAGCCATGATCCGAGGTAGGATTACAAGTCATGAAATTAGTCCCCATTTGGAGAAGGGACCGATGGATACCATAAGATGTAACAGAGCAGGATGAACACACATTTTCCAAGTAAATATTTTATGGGAGAGAAAATTTTGGAAGGAATCCATACAATATTTGAAGATCGTGGTCCAATATTATCTTGCGCACAAAATCTTCTAGGAAGTGGCTAACCCAAAGAGATTACCACCACATGCTCTAACATGGCAGTCACTTAGGACCCTCTTATCTTCCTTATGGACAAGACATCCACATAAGAGAAAAGCAACCCCACAACAATAAAGATAAGCATAGATGATAAGGTAGTCACTATCATAATGGCATATGCACCGACACTCGCCATGGGATAACTAAGAATGAAAACACCAGGTTTGGAGATACACAAGGACATCTCTATACCATTTATCAGATGAGCCAATGAGGAATAATAAATCTTCATGGAATGGGTCATTAGCCATGGTTTCATCATCAACTCAGGAAATATCAGGCATCAACTTAGAAAAATCCAATTATTTCATAGACTTATAAGAAATGAACTCCAGGCCAAACTCCTATAAGATAATTGTTCACTTCAAGTACTTTCCCCCAATCATGTGAAAACTCAAGATGTGTTTCATAAGGTTGGCATCATAAAAAATAGTGATTTTTCACAAGAGTATGTAATGTTGTAATGATTGGACAACATGAAAAACTTCCAAGGCCAAATTTATTAAACATTGAACCAAGAAAATCCAAGAAAGTCATATATCCAATACAATAAATGTTAATACCAAAGAGGGATAACCAACCCAAATCTACCTAATGTTTTTTTTGGGTAGCTAATACCTATATAAATAATAAATACTTGCATACCCCTTAAACCCTTTGTATTCATTCCTGGAAGGTAAATCCCAGAGTAGGTCCCCTCATCTTTCTAGATCTGACACTAAACAGTGGATTGGAGGTCAAAGTGTGTAGTGTTGGTTACGAGGAACAACATTCTCATGAAGAAGGGATGTTAATGGAAGAATTGTTAGAACTCCAATTATGATTCTTGTTTTTAACTCTGTGTTCTCATCTTCGAAATTGTAAGAGCTCATGAGGTCAGGAACTAAAAATTTTGGGTCACCTTTTGAGACTAAATCATGTTCAGGGAAAAACAGGGAAACCCCTAATGAGAGGGAATAACTACAATTCCAATATCGATTATTGTTTTTATATGTATGCTAATACTGGTATCTAATTAGCGTTTCATGAAATTTTATCTATGGAAACCACACGATGGGGTGATCATCACATATTGTGTCCATCCGTGGGATGTGATGATCAGACTCAACACACAACTAACTAGTCCGAGCAAACCCCCAATTGGATGAGGTGAATCTCAAGGCCTTCTGACAATGCCAGCTAAAAATATTTTGAATGAACAATGAGATCACTAGTTAGTTGTAAAAAATGCTTAGAGAATAAGGCCATCTTCGGGCCTAGAGGTTGGAGGAGGGGGTATCCAAGTAACCTTGATAGATTATCGATTTATGTCCTCTTTTATCACCTTATTAATCTCCCCTTTGAAAGGGAGAAGTTCGCTAGGGGCATCCAAAGAGTATATCATGGTGAGGATTGACGCTTAATAGAGATGTCGACAGATTGAAGAAGCAAAGAAGCCTCTGATAACCAGCACCATCTTCACAAGATGCTCATGTGCATGTCTGGGATAGGTATATTGTCCCAGGTGAAAGAATTCCCAAGGGGTCATTGTGGGAGACTAATTACATTCTCTAAAACATGTGTCATGGTGGACATGTTTAAATGCGTGGAACAAAGTATTAGTGAGACAAAACCATGCAAGTTGCATTTGCATGATGAATGTCAATGAATGTCAAAAGATATAGAGTCCAGTAGGACCTTGGCCTATGTTGTGTTGCCTTCACTCTCACTGTGGATGGATAGTACATCGTTGTGGATGAATCGTAGTAAATAATAAAACTTCGACATCTTTCAAAAACGTTTCCATGCCTTGTCTCTCGCTTTGGTGATAACAAGAGATTCGTATTTTTCGGATGGAGTAGTTTCATTTGCACAGAAGTAATTAGTTCACTTCGTAATGACTGTACTTTTGGAACAACTTAACTTAACTAAACTTTGGCGGGTAAAATCCCTTTGCTTGCCCTGGGATTGGGTCTTTGGGTTAGCGTGGTTAGCCCAACTGTGAGCCTTAAGCTTGTCCTTTTCCTTGCCCTCAAAAGCACAAGACCTCCTGACGTTTTTATGTCAAAATGAAACATTTCTCATATAAATTTTTAATGACGCAATTATACATAAAAGGCAGTTCATAGGTAGTAAAAAATTAAATGAGCAGGTCAATTTGGGGGTTGGGTGTGATGCCCTTAGATCCATACAACAGGATGGGGGGTTTGGGGGCACACTCCCAAGATAAAGGTAATTCAGGGTAAGTGTTGTGCAGTGTATGAGGTAAGTTCAGTTTGTGAGGTCATTTTTCTGAGGCAATGCCCTTTTCTTTTCAACGATACTTTTCTAATCAGCGATAGAATCGTTGTTAAGCGAGCCAACGAGAAATTCTCATGGGGAATTCACCCATAGGTGTCCCATGGTATACATCGACTATTGGCTAATGGATTGAGTGTATGGCTCTCGGGGGGTCTGTCTGGGTCCCTGGATGGCTCAGATTGGTTGAATTTTAAAATAAGCATGGTAGCTGAGTTTTTTGGGGGAGAGAAGTTATAACGTGGAAGAAGAGGTAGTTCGGAAGGTAATAAACCTTGTAGGGTGTCCCCCCCGCCGGAGGGTGTGGTAACAAGCACCTTGAAACGTGGAAAAAGGTAAGTTCTCTTGTGACTCAGAAACCTTATAGAAAGGGTGGGGTAGCAACAAATTGGGTACTCAATCAAGGCTCGCTAAATCAAATTTGTGTAAGTAAAAAAAGTAAAATCAGAAAGCTTGATGATACAAACCATATGTGGGTGCATCAGGTGTTATAAAATGTGTTCTAAGCGGGTTGAAGATCAAATCCATGGTGGGAATAAAAGAATCTTTTGTAATCTAGCATCCTAGTAAGAGAATATCTAGCTTGCGGCTTGGCAGGTGCTAAAGTCTAGCAACTAGGACGAGTACCGAGGCTTGGAAGGTCTAAGTAAACTCCTGCAGTAGGCCCCCTGATTTGGTAGGTTCTCTAGTAAAGATAAAATAGTAGTATGCAACCCCATGCTTGGTAGTTCTGAAGTCGCTTGGCTAGAAGGGCTCTACCTCATTTATTAAAAGTGGGAGAATGATTGGTGATGGGATAACTGACCCTCGTAAAAAGAAGGTAAAAAATTTGTACCACATAAGCGTGGTAGACTTATGTGGAAAGGTAAGGTAAGTAAACCTAAGGTGTAAGCTCTGTAAGCAAAAAGAAGTGCTATGGGCCGGTGGCAATGATGTGAAATGCTAGCGGGAAATGACTGACGGGAAGAACAACGCATAGTAAGTAAATAAGAAATCTCTCTAAAGACCCCAAATGATCAATCTACACATATAGCTCAAATCCTAGCAGGGTTGGTCCTTACCCTTTGTCCGTGAACCTACTGGCTTTGGGGAGACATGTGTTGATAAGGAACTAGCCTCAAGTAATGTCAACTTGGGACCAAATATAGATAGGGTTGAAACCCCTCTAGTTGTTACCAGAACCTAATTTCACTATGCTTACCCAAACATTGGGCTGGGTATTTCACTGAACCATGGCCTACCAAACCTTGTTGCTACTCACTGGGGCTCCTAAACATGGATGCATATATAAAGTGGACTAAAGAAGCTATACTATACTGCGGGATTAGGAATACGGGACATATGCTTCTACTTGGACTTGGATATGCTCACCAATATATGGGGTGATATTCCTCTACTGCTAAGTGGCTTGACCCAAAAAAACACAGTAACAACTAGGTACCTCTTCTCCTAGTTGCAGACAAACCAACCGGTGAAGAGACAGGGTGCAAGAGAACTAATTCCATCTTCAGGTTTATTCACTAATTAGTATGAACCTATCACGACCGTTTTAGAAAACATTATGGATTCAATCCCTTGGGAACGGCTCGGCAGGGAACAAAAAAGTCCCATTATTCTCAGCGAAAGACAAGTAGGCGGCGAGGCATACTAGTTTGCAACTTTGATATCCGGGAGGAAATTTCTATATTTAATGCAAGCGGGTAATGGAGGCGGGAAGGAAACAAGTAGAGTTGAATGAGGCTGGGTGTATTAGTAGGAAGGGGGAGGGGTGGTATGGGAACACCTAGATATGGGTTCGACAACATCGGGTACATGAATAAGGGTTATGAAATGTATGGTTCTTCAGTTGGGTGGAAGAAATTACATAGAGTTATGATCACCTTACCGTATAATTGATTCTGCTTTGCTCCCAGGAAGAAAGAAATGGAATTGATCTCCCCTCTATAACTGAAATGGAACGTTGACCAACCCCATGGAAGAGGTGGAATTCCTGATCACCCTTAACATATGAATGCGCAGAGGAAAAGGATCGGGGTGACTTTCAGATAAGTGTGGGGAGGCTGACCCCCAACCTGAAGCAAATGTGTGGAAACACTTTTGACACTTTATAAACTTTTGAACTCTTCTTTTTGATCAAAATCGATGGTCAGAAGGTGGCCACAATCTCTCCACTTATATAGTAAGAAAGGGTAGGCACTTCAAACGCTTCACGAAATTATTATCTAGAAAAGGTCAAGCATCTCTATCTCCCACTCGGGGGGTAGGAGGTGGATATAAAGGAGGAACCAGAGAGATGGGAGATGCATAAGTGCGCGTAGGACCCAAATTTTTTTCTTCTTGTAAGTGTAATATTTCCTACTAGATTCAGTCACAAGGTCAAGCACGCTCGGGTGAATCGGTTAAGTCACAATTCCATTGCGAGTTTAAGTTGTAAGTTCCAATTCCAACAGAAGAGTAGGTAAAGGCCCACATCAACTTGTAATTATATACTAAACCAACAATGGCCCGCATATTGCATTTGCACGGTGACCAGAGATTTGGAATGTTTTCGGATTTAGAATGTTTGGATGGTTACCACAATAATATGCCAACAATAAGATAGAGTTGCAACCTCTTCAATGACTCCTTCGTAGAAGCTTTGCATCATTTTCCATTGGTTCATGAGGTTCAACTTCCCAATCCAACACTGTTTGGTTCACCATATCTTTCTCTTTTTCTTGGTTCAGATCACATGACACACTATATTTTTAGTCTCTTTACATGAGACCTTGCATGATGATATCAATTACCTAACTATGAAGCTGGGTTAATGTGACACACTATCAAAGCATGTTGTAGTTCCAACCAATTTTTTTTAGGAAACACTAGTGCTTATTTGTTAAGAAGATCTTCTACATACTCACTTGCACGCCTTGGCCTCTACACAAGTTAAAGCTAGGTTCTTCTAGAGGTTCACCCTCCCACCCAACTTGCCCTCACATAACCTTAGAAAAGTTTCTTTTGCAAAAATGTGTATGCATGTTCGTGGTGTGTGCATGATTTTTAAATGTGTGTGGAGTCATCTATATTCAAAACTAATTCAATTCCTAAAATTGATTAAAGAAGGAATGATCGTAATAAACAATTAGGTCATAGGGAGGGGGTTTAGTTTCTCTGTCAAGTTCTTACATGAAACCACCTCCTTGTGCTAGTGGGTTGAAACGAGAAGATGATCTTGAGTTGTTCATCAAAACTGCACTTGGAGCGGTGGATACTCCACATCTAAGTCCACCAGATATTGCTTTGCCTAGATTTTCCTCTTCTCTTCATCAAGAGAAAACCTTTTTGCTCCTAGAGTGGATATAGTATTTGACAGTAAACCTTATTGAGACACTTCCAGAAGTGTTCATGAGAAGCATAGCAGAAGGAAAATGGCTAAGAACATATCAAGGGTGTCAATCTCCAAGCATTTTTTTTTGTTCAATTTTGAATGGAAATCTGTCGATTTTTAGTTAAATGATCTTCCCTTCATTGATACTTCGTTCTATATCAAACCCATGGATGACTTGAAGAGGGCCCTCCAACTGATGGGGGTCATTGTTGAGTTTTGGAAAGGATGTGACGTTATTTCCAAACATCTCCAAATGCACATGGAATTGCAAGCCATAACCTGGCTTTACAAATATCTTTATTTCTTCAAATGGAAGTCTGAGACAGTAACTCTGTTAAAATTTTGATTTTTCTTGATGGTGGAGTTGGAGGTAAATGGAAAGATTCAAAACTATTTGTAGTTCATGATGATGCTGGCCTCTTTCATTCTAGGTTACATATATTGGAAAGATTGTATGAAGCAAAATGAATTCCCTTCTTTTCTAGTTGTCTCGGTGTGTCTTTGCATCTCGGAATTGAAGATTATTGTAGTCTATGGCTAGATTGGGTATCTGGTAATCACGATGTGTCTGCAAGAGAATTCTTCTCAATTTGGAGAATTATTTTAATACACTGGGCTCATTCATCTCAGAAAATAAATCGATGTTGTTAGATTCATAATGAAGAAAAGAGCATAAATATAATGGAAATAATAGAAGCAATCAAGAAAGCATGTTGAACATAGATAACTAAACGATGGCCGAAAAGGCATACTCTATTCATCAATGCTTCTGTAAATAATCATGTACATAGATGTACATATATAATACAAAAGACCATAACTGTCATGTAATTGTATAACAGTTAGGTTAACTTAACTAACCAACTAACTTATGATTAGTGTTTTAACATCCCCCCTTAATCATAAGTTCGTGCTTGCTTGAAAAACTGCCACTACTTGACAATCACATGTGTCAAGCGAATATTTAGAGGGCTGGCTGAAGATGCTTTCTGAACTCTGAAAAAAAAATAGCAGAAGTTGATGTCTTCTACTAAATTGGTGGTTTAAGGTTGACCACAAACTCATCTGGTGGTTTCAGGATGACCACAAACCAATCTGGTGGTTTCGGGATGACCACAAACCGAATGTCTAGCAGAAACTGATTTCTTCTACTAAATGGCATGGCTTTAGGTTGACAATAAACTAACAAGAGCTCAAGCCTCAAAAATATGAAAATGTAACAAGCAGAACTTCATGTCTTCTGCTCAATTAGTGGTTTTAAGCTGACCACAAACCATATCAACAACAATATGTTCAGGAACAAGACTGCATACCAAGAGTTAGGTTGCATACTTGATCATCTGTTCATAGGCTCTAAATCAAACTTGGAACCTGGCTCAAAATCAAACTTGGAACCTAACTCAACTAGATTTCCCCCCTGTCAAGGACAAGTGGTTCCAATTCCCTTGACTGACATTCGCAAGTATGGCCAAGAAGAGATCCAACACATCAAATTGTCTTTCGGCAGAGTCTGAAGACTCGATCTTCAACTCAGAAGATTACATCAACTGGGCCCCGATCATAACCTAAATCAGAAAATATTGAAAAACATTCATGTCCATCAACTGTAGAAATATCTCCAATCAAGTACGATTGTACTTGTGTATAAATCCGGTGATAAGACTTCTCCAATAAATTGGCTTCCAAACGCCAATGCCAATTCCCTAACCATTCAAAATGAATTTGTTTCCACTTGCGCTTTTGACTCCTTACTGAGGGATGATTTGTCTTCCCACAAAATTTACATGGGTGAAGATCAAAACAGTTTGACTTATCATGGCCAAACCGGTGACAGTGTTTGCACTGTATGGGTTCTTTATCCGACTAATTAGAAACATCATCATCAACTATATCATGTACCTGTTCCTTACCAATATCTGCAAGCTCTGTCATCTTATCATCATTCAAAAAACATCCACTCACAAAGCAAACAGGTTCACTATAATTAGGAAAATGAAAAAGGTTGTCAGCATCCTGTACATATCCTAGTCCATATCGAATTCGTTTAAATTGTAATTCTTCCTATGGTCGAACAATACATTTATCCACAACTTTTTCTGACCTAGAGACTTCATCTAACCGATCTTCATGTTTATGACTTTCATCAGAAGTCAACTGAGTGTCTTCATTCTCATCCTTGATTTCATTGTGTTTGTTAAAATCACATTGTTGGTGTCGAAGAAAACTTAACTCATCAGACAACAACTTGTTTTGAAGTTTGAACATATCAATCTTCTTTTGCATTACTTGTAAACAAGTAATCACTGTACTAAGAGTGCACTTGTCTATTGCAATTGTAGATTCTGTAGTTGAGTTAATTAATGTGCGCAATATTGTAAATAGTTCTTCAATTCTTGCCATTATGCAGAATATGGAAGAGAGATGCTTGTATGTTGATGCCACAAAATTCAATTTTGTATCGTGTTGTGCATGCCAAGAGTGATCGTCCGTTGCATGAATGCCAAAAAAACTACAGGATAACCAATAACGCACACAAAGATCCTAAGAGAGACCCCCTTATTCAATTTCGGGTGGGTCAAAAAGGACTCCTTATAACTTCCAAAAACTCCTTATCACACCTTTACAAAAAGTCTTCAAATAAATAACAAATCCTTATAACTCCAATTACAAACAATTAAACAATTTTGCAATTACAAGCATTTATAATGAGAGCATTCTTATAAATCCTTATGTTTCCTTGAAATGCACTTTTTATTTTTATTTTATAAACTTAATGACTTATCACTCCAAAAGATTTTAAGAGATCTTGCAAGGTATATGACTTATCACTCCAAAAGATTTTAAGAGATCTTGCAAGGTATATGACTTATCACTCCAATTTTTTTTTAAAGGGATCTTGCAAGCTATAACCCTCATAAAGCAATGTTTTATGCAAACAACAACTATTTTGAAGACAATCCAATGCTTCCTCTCAACAATGGATTTTACCCCACAACTATGGCTAACTTTAAAATTAATTCCCAATCTCTCTCATGTCATTTTAATAAAATTGAAATTTGATGACTTTATAGCCACTCTCTCCAAGATTTGACTTTCTTGGAAGCGTTGTCTTTTGGTAATCAAATTTAATTCCCATAACCGATCTGCCTCTGATATTGGAGCTCTGTATCATCGGAGTTTGCTTTTGTTTTTCATAATCTCTTAATATGTTTATCCATCTCCATTCTCAAAGGAAATAAACAATTCTCAACTTGGATAAATATACATACATACACAGATTATCTGAACAATAACAACATTATATGCCCGGGTTAATTAACCCCCCAAAATAAAAATTATATGCTTGGAAGTTAGAACAACTTTCATCTTCCTTCCTCCAATTTCGGCGATGATAGAACCTCCACTATAATATGGTTGCTTTGACTTGATGGTCGATGGTTCCTTCACAAGTCTTAGCAGAGACCGTTCTGTACGTGACAAATTTATATCTCACCAGGTTGCATCTGACAACTTATATCTTTCTCCACGGAATAACCTCTATAAAAATATAATGTTGACGCTATTCACTGTGTTCTTGGCGCCTTCCTATTCCTGTGCATTTTCAAACAACAACAAAAACTGATCTTGTCGCCTTTCTTGTCTTGTCTCCACTTTGATAATACTTCACTTCAATTACCACATCGAGGGTTCACCATTGAGAAGCGTTCTCCTTCTTTCAAAATATGCCCTTCTACTTTGCATTCACAAAATTCATCAACAGCATAAGCCAACAACATTCTTGCAAGTGTAGGTCGTGACAGGAAGAAAATAAACAGAAGGTAAAATAACTATCAAAATAGAGAAGATAAATAACACATAATTCTTCTTTACTTTCATCATCTACCATGGAAAAACTACCATGGTATTATTAGGCACTAAGAATTATAGTGTTCTCATAAACTGCCAAGCCCATAAGATCAATACCATGCTCTGATACCATTGTTAGATTYATAATGAAGAAAAGAGCAGAAATATAATGGAAATAATAGAAGCAATCAAGAAACCATGATGAATGGAGATAACTAAACAATGGCAGAAAAGGCATACTCTATTCATCAATGCTTCTGTAAATAATCATGTACATAGATGTACATATATAATACAAAAGACCATAATTGTCATGTAACTGTATAAAGTTAGGTTAACTTAACTAACCAACTAACTTATGATTAGTGTTTTAACAGATGTATTAGTAGAGAATGTCTTAGATTGTCATCTTACACAAGCACTGGAGATATCGAGCTGAGTGCTCTAGATGAAACCTTCATTCTTGATGTTTTGCACTTGAAAGAATTGCTCATGAGAGCTTCGACAACACCAACATTTGCAT
Source organism: Picea sitchensis (assembly GCA_010110895.2). Taxonomy (NCBI): domain Eukaryota; kingdom Viridiplantae; phylum Streptophyta; class Pinopsida; order Pinales; family Pinaceae; genus Picea; species Picea sitchensis. The sequence goes on from SNQJ01S0045463.1 coordinate 15,865, forward strand.
GGCATCCTAACCCTTATGATCCTGAGATACCATTGGATTCATTATTCTCAACTTATATCCATCTTGGAGCTCAGAATATATCCCGGGAACCACAAAAGGTTGAGATATATGTTCTAAATAACATCTCTTTGCGTAAGATTCCAGCAGGAGGGGGGATGGTTAGAATAGGACTATATAGAATTGTACTCGCATATCTTGCACACCGCTCATTCAAATTGTCACCCAATAAAAGGCATCAAATTGTGAGTACTCTTGTTGAGTCTACTGCCTATGAAGCTACTAAACCCTTTACAATCAAGTATTCACTTTCACTACCGACAGAAAATGGTCTGACATTGAAAGTTGAAGAAAGAAAAACTAGTCTGGTAAGATGGGAAAGACAAAAGCAGTGAATTTTGATACAAAGTTCCGATCCACACAATCTGAAGGCAAATATGTCCTTGGCAACTGATTTTGCACAGGTGATTTCTGTTGGCCTATTGTCAGAGCACCCGGATCTTGTTGCAGGATTATGTGAAACGGTCAAATTAGGTTGTATTTTAATATTTGATAATGGGGTCGTAAATGTCATGCTCCAGTCCAAAAACTCCCAACTGTTTGTTGAGGATGAAAATTTCCTCTTATCTATTTTTCCAGAGGTGATTGAAAGTTTCTTTCCATCAGAACTACCAAGAACATCGTCTACAGATAACCTAGGGGACAGGAAAAGCATCAGATGGACAGATAAGGCAATGCAGTCAACTGTTGGACATATTTCACCTGTTTGTCTAAACAAAAGTAAATCAGGGGGCAGGAAAAGCAGTGGGCCACGGGCTGAGGCAATAAGGTCAACCATAAAGATATCGCGTGATTGTTTAAAAGGATGGGAAAAGAGGTTGCTTACTTTTAAACAAGTAATTGACAAAATGAAAAAAATTGAACCCAAGAGTATGAAAATGAAGCTGGTAACATTGTTATTTCCATCAACGCCATCAGATGGAAATAATTTATGATCCTATCTTAAGCTTCGGTGATGCCCAACCTAAGATGCTCGTTGCTTTAGAATTGTTGGGTTGCAATAAAAACAATTGGGTGATGCCCCTAAAACTAGAGGATTTACTTTATAGTTTTGTCTGGAAAAATCACAAAGAAATTCTAGAATTAGGGAAATATTTTGGTGGAAGTAGAAAAGTTGAGTAGTCTTCATCTTCTTCTTCAACTGGTGAGGATGAATTCGAGTTTGAGATGTTGAAGTCTCTTATAGGAACGGTTGTTTTAAGCTGTTATGGAACATAAGGCAATAAACATCAAACTTCTCTAGCGAACTGAAATTTTGGATTTCCTAAATAGAAAGATAAAGATGGTAAATGGTAAATTTGCACAAGAATATTTTTCTACAAATCACGAAATAAAATTTCCAAGGCATTTTGTTTCAGAGAAACGATCTCTATGGAATGGTAAATATTATATCTTTTCTTATTTTTAGTATTTGTCATACTGACATAAATTTGTGTGTCCACAAGTCAACAAACAAAATACCAAGCAAAAGGTTTCAAGGTGTTAGACTCTTTTTTTCTGTATATCTATGCTAAATGTTTTGGGGAGTGGGGGATGGGAACATAATAATGCTTTTAGAAAGCATCTTCTGATGCAACATCCATCAACTAGTTGTTTTCAAGAGTTGTTATGTTTGTAACAGCTTTAAGTTTCGTGTTATCTTCTAGGGTTGTTATGCTTGTAGTAGAATGGTGTCTTGCCACTTGGGCACCAATTGAGCAAGTTCACCAATCAAATGGAAAGAACCTAAATAGTTTCTTGATTGACAATAATGTACTCTCCTACATGCTCTTAAATTCTTCTCTCTAGAAATAAGCATTCAGAGATGAAAGTATTGCCATGAAAATGGTGCACTGTCCTAAAAATCCAAACCTATTAATATAAAACATTAAAATTTGTTTAAAAAAAATTATATTAATGCTTTCTTTTTTTAATGTTCCTAAGAAACCAACATACCAACCCTGACTGCATCGAAGATCTAAAGCATGCATTCTGCCTTCCTAAGACACATGTAAGCTTGCAGCGTTACTTACGTTATAATAACCTGACCTACCGGCACTTTACTACGGGCTATAACTTACCTGCCCAACCTTTTTGCTCCTAGAGTGGATACAGTATTTGACAGTAAACCAACGAAATTAATCTGCCATAGTTTACTGATACAATAATGGCATAACTAATTCAAAAGCATAAATCTGCAACAACGTCGAGTAGAAGTGTGGTTCCAAAACCAAAGAGTCAGGTTCGGAGTATGGTTGAAGAGTTTACATTTCATAGAAACCTTTGAATCATCTGGTGGGTCTCAATCCTTCATTGGCATTAAAATCCCATTTGTTATCGGCTTTGATCGGCCTTGATTCGAGAGCTCAAGAAAGAGAATGGTATTCGATCGGCCTTGATTTGAAGATCGAGTCCGGGGAAAGGTGAACAGTCGACTGAGTGGTTCGTGGGCTCCACTGTTAACTATTGGGTTTTTGAAGCAGTGAAGAGAGACGATGTTTAGGTACTCTCTACTTTCCGTCCTGCACAGATTTGATAATCTGRACATRAAATTGCRRGGAAGGGAGTCTAATATTTGAATCTTCAGTCTTTTTGTGACAGAAAATTGATTGACGTCAAGGAAATTTGAGGCATTTTTGCCAGAGAATTGATTGGGGACCTGTCAAATTTCAGTGGTCCTTTGACAGAGCATTCATTGATTGGGTCTGGGAATGAATAATGGTATTCATATATGTCCAGAGGAGAATTGATTMGGGGYTGAACTAGTGSAGGGTTCGAAACTAGTTGGGGTCATGCTRGTTCTGGGCTCTGAAGGCTTCAGGGTTACTGCCAATTTGTGTCGATTTGGAAGACTGGAATCATGATGATGGTATGTTCACGGGCTTGAGACTTTTTAGCTCAGGTTTGAAGAAATCAATAGAAGGGACTGTTTATGTTTGGATCCAGCTTCTTGATCTCCAGTGCAGGCCATGAAATGTGATCAGATCAATTCCATAACATTGTAACTAAATCGTGGTCCAAAACTATCCTGCGCACAAAATCTTCTAGGAAGTGGTTAACCCGAAGAGATGACCACCACATGCTCCAACATGGCAGTCACTTAGGACCCTCTTATCTTCCTCATGGACAAGACATCCACATAAGAGAAAATCAACCCCGCAACAATGAATATAATCATAGATCATAATGTACTCTCTATCATAATGGCATATGCACTGACACTCGTCATTGGATAACTAAGAATGAAAACACCAGGTTTGGATATACACAAGGACATCTCTATACCATTTATCAGATGAGCCAATGAGGAATAATAAATCTTCATGGAATGGGTTATTAGCCATGGGTTCATCATCAACTTGAGAAATATCAGGCATCAACTTAGAAAAAGACAATTATTTCATAGACTTATAAGAAATGAAATCCAGGTCAAACTCCTATAAGATAATTGTCCACTTCTAGTACTTTCCCCTAATGATCTGAAAACTCAAGATGTGCTTCATAAGGTTGGCATCAGAAAAAATAGTGAATTCTGTAATGATTGGACAACATGAACATTAGACTCTACACATATTCAATTACTATGATCTTGATAGTCTGATTATCATTTTGTTGTGAAAGTGATACCCATGGTCTATCAAAATAGTTTTTGGTACTTCTAACCGGGCAATGATATGATTGAATATCAATAAAGCAGTAGTGGATCCATCGTTAGAAAATGTAGGAAAATCCTCATCCCATTTAGTGAAGTAGTCAAAGGCCATGATCCGAGGTAGGATTACAAGTCTTGAAATTAGTCCCCATTTGGAAAAGGGACTGATGGATACCATAAGATGTAACAGAGCAAGATGAACAAACATTTTCCAAGTAAATATTTTATGGGAGATAAACTTTTGGAAGGCATCCATACAATATTTGAAGATCCTGGTCCAATATTATCCTGCGCACAAAATCTTCTAGGAAGTGGCTAACCCAAAGAGATGACCACCACATGCTCTAACATAGCAGTCACTTAGGACCCTCTTATCTTCCTCATGGACAAGACATCCACATAAGAGAAAATGAACCCCACAACAATAAAGATAAGCATAGATGATAAGGTAGTCACTATCATAATGACATATGCACCGACACTCGTCATGGGAAAACTAAGAATGAAAACACCAGGTTTGGAGATACACAAGGACATCTCTATACCATTTATCAGATGAGCCAATGAGGAAAAATAAATCTTCATGGAATGGGTCATTAGCCATGGGTTCATCATCAACTCGAGAAATATCAGGCATCAACTTAGAAAAATCCAATTATTTCATAGGCTTGTAAGAAATGAACTCCAGGTCAAACTCCTATAAGATAATTGTCCACTTCAAGTAATTTCCCCCAATCATGTGAAAACTCAAGATGTGTTTCATAAGGTTGGCATCATAAAAAATAGTGATTTTTCACAAGAGTATGTAATGTTGTAATGATTGGACAACATGAAAAACTTCCAAGGCCAAATTTATTAAACATTGAACCAAGAAAATCCAAGAAAGTCATATATCCAATACAATAAATGTTAATACCAAAGAGGGATAACCAACCCAAATCTACCTAATGTTTTTTTTGGGTAGCTAATACCTATATAAATAATAAATACTTGCATACCCCTTAAACCCTTTGTATTCATTCCTGGAAGGTAAATCCCAGAGTAGGTCCCCTCATCTTTCTAGATCTGACACTAAACAGTGGATTGGAGGTCAAAGTGTGTAGTGTTGGTTACGAGGAACAACATTCTCATGAAGAAGGGATGTTAATGGAAGAATTGTTAGAACTCCAATTATGATTCTTGTTTTTAACTCTGTGTTCTCATCTTCGAAATTGTAAGAGCTCATGAGGTCAGGAACTAAAAA
>SNQJ01S0045464.1:0-46836 GCA_010110895.2 Picea sitchensis
CTCCAAATACCAAGCTCTTCTTCCCTATTATCTTCTTATTATTCATGCAAAAACATGACTATTCAAAAACTATTGCAATTTCCCATACGAGTTTCCTTTCTTTGGCTTACTTGCTTGAATTACACTCTTCCCCAAACTAATTGTATTCAACCCCATGCTTCGAATAAATATGGGACGTGACCCCTCAGACCCACCCTCTTACATGTATTCAATGATTGAATTTGGGAACACTCAATCATAAATTTAGAAGGTTCATATACCAATAGTTATTTTAGGAAGTTGGTTGAATTAATAGGCATGGATAATCCCCCCTTGGATCCCTCTCCTAGACATTCTCCTAGACACTCTTCTCTCTTGTGGATTAATTTATCCCCCATATATTTCCATGTCCCCTAGTAGTTGGCATCACATCTTATTATTAAAAATTAGAAATACAATTTCCATATACATCCTTTGGCCACATCCTTACATTATATCTACATTAGACATTAATTAAACTAGGGATTATAACGAGGATGTTACACTTTGTCTACTTCATCTAGGTTTTCATATTATGTTTTTTCCTTCTATCTTTATTGTTTGCATGTTATTCTTGGTTGTAATTTCATGGTTGTGATGATGCATTTTATATAAGGGTTCTCAATTATCCTTGCATAATCTAAAAAATTGTTTTGGACTAATTATGGTAGACCAATGAATGGATTAGTTACATCTTCTCTGTCATATTCAAACCCTATTGTTCTTATATATGGAATCCATAGCCCCAATGTTTAGATTTGGACTCCATATCCTTGAGGGTTAGCTCTTATGTAAAACAAAGAGGGCAAGTTTTGTGTTGTTGTAAATTTTACTTGGTGCAAAATGCAAGCCAGGCTACACTAAAATCCACTCCCAGGTCTCAAAACTTATTCAATTTGAGTGGCTCATATTGTAAATTATTTTTTGAGTAGTTTTACATAATCCCATATACTTAGTTTCATTTGCACTCGTAAAAGACTATGTTGTGTAAACATATGCAAGATATTCCTAGTAAAACCCTAGAAATGCACAACATGTTTGTAAAATGTAAGTCAAGGTTGTATTATACCTTATATTTGAGTTGTGCAAGTTTTTGGGGGTGTGTTTTATCATATTATACATGTTTATGTTGTTAATTTTTCATTTGCAAGTTTAAATATGGTTGCTATGCAAAAGAGGCAAAGTTTTCCTTGTGATTTGGAAGTTCAAAATTGTACTAAGTGACCAAATTAAAATGCAAGCTCAATATTACCTATAACTCCATAAATTGTTTTATAAGATTTAATATGGAGTTAAATATATTGTAAATTTACTTATTTCATTTAAAGTGAAATTGAAAAACTGGTGAGGTTTCTTTTATGCACCTAGATTTGGGATTTCATGTAAAATTAAAGGAAAAACAACCTCAGAGTAAAATGCATGCCCTAGTCTCAATTTTGACCCAAATTTCTGATTTCACACTTGTCTATAACCTTATGTTGGCATTTGCATATATAAAGCTACATTATGTTCATAAAAACTAAAAATTTCCTTGTAAACCAGAGGGCCAAATTGTCAAAGTTGGCTATATGAAACTTCACACTCAAAGTTGTCGAAGCCTCCATAATTTAATATTTAAGTTGTAAATTGATGATTACAATATTGTTAACATGTTTTTATGATTAGGATTGCATTTATACTCCAAAAATGAATTTTCCTATGCACAAAGATGCATGACTTTTGATGAATTAGAGGATGGTGGGTTATGAGAGAAATCAAGGTCAATGACTTCTAACCAACCAATGATACAAAGAAAATTGCATAAAACTTAAAAACACATAATTAACGCATATATGAAAAATAATTTAAAGAGAATAAATCATAGAAAATATAGAGTTTGTTCACCTCCAAATTGATTGAATATTCAAGTTGGGGAGTGTGTAATTTATCTTTTTACATCCTACATATATACTTTTTTTTGTGCATCTAGAGAAATAAAATCCTTTTCTTTACAAAAAGACCAAAAATTGTCTTATATAATGAAGAGGTCAATACTACAAGAAATATTACAAGTAACAGGATTGTAGAAAAGTTGTACATATGTCTATACTTTTATTTGAGCAATTGGAAACTTAAAACCATTTTATGTGCAAAAAGACTGAAAATTGTCTGGTAGGACAAAGAGGGAAAATTTTGCACTGCTATAAATTTTGCCTTGGTGCAAAATGCTCACCAGGATACACTAAAATGCACTCTCAGGTCTCAAAGCACATTCAATTTGAGTGGTTCAAATTGTAAATGATTTGATAAGTCATTTTACATAAGCCTATATACTTAGTTTTGAATTTTCAATCATAAAATATTTTGTTGTGCAAAAATAGGCAAGAGATGCCTAGTAAAACCCTAGAAATGCACAACATATTTGTAAAATGTAAGCCAAGGTTTTATTATACCTTAGAATTGAGTTGTGCAAGTTGATGGGGGTGTGGTTTATCATATTAGATCTGATCATGTTGTTCATTTTTCAATTGCAAGTTTAAAACGAGTTGTTGTGCAGAAGAGACAAAGTTTGCCTTGTAATTTGGAAGGTCGAAACTGTACTAAGAGACAAAATTAAAATGCACGTCCAAGCTTACATGTAGCTCCATACATTATTTTATAATCTGTAATCTGTAATATGTATTTATATATATTTTATTTTAACATATGTCATTTAAAGTGAAATTGAATAACTGGTGAGGTTGCTTTTATGCACCTAGATTTCAGATTTCATATAAATTTGAAAGAAAAACTGTCCAGGAGAAAAATGCACACCCTAGTCTCAATTTTGACCCAAATTGAGTGGCTCAACTTGCAGAAGGTATAATTTGTGATTTCACACCTATCTATAACCTTATATCAAAATTTTCATATAAAAACCTACCTAATGTGCATAAAAGCTACAAATTTCCTTGTAAAACCAAATGGCCAAATTATTAAACTTGGATATATGAAACCACACATGCAAAGTTGGGTAAGCCTTGAAAATTTAAGATTTAAGTTGTAAATTGACGATTACAATATTTTTAACATGTTAGTATAATTAGGAATACATTTACACTCCAAAAATGATGATTTCTATGCATAAAGTTGCATGACCTTTTGATGAATGAGAGGATGGTGGGTTATGAGAGAAATCAAGGTCAATGACTTCTAACCAACCAATGTTACATTGAAAATGGAATAAAACTTAACAACACATAACTAAGACATATAATAGAGTAAATCATAGAAGATATAGAGTTTGTTCACCTCCAAATTGATTGATTCAAGTTGGAGAGTGTGTAATTTATCTTTTTACATATTGCATACATACCTTTGTTTGTGAATTTAGATAAATAAACTCCTTTTATATGAAAAAATACCAAAAACTTTCTTATAGAATGAAGATGTCAATATTACAAGAAATATTACAACTTACAAGGTTGTATAAAAGTTGTATATTTGTCTATACCTTTGTTTGTGCAATTGAAAACTTAAAACTCTTTGTTGTGAAAAAAGACCAAAATTTGTCTTGTAGGACAAAGAGGGAAAAATTTTCATTGTTGTAAATTTTGCCTTGGTGCAAAATGCATGGCAGGATACACTAAAATGCACTCCTAGGTCTAAAAACTCATTCAATTTTAGTGGTTGAAATTGTAAATGATTTGTTAATTCATTTTATATAATCCTATATACTTAGTTTTGCATTTGTAGTCTTAAAATACTCTGTTGTGCAAAAATAGGCAAGAGATGCCTAGTAAAAGCCTAGAAATGCACAACCTATTTGTAAAACATAATCCAAGGTTGTATTATACCTTAGATTTGAGTTGTACAAGTTGTTCATAGCGTGGTTTATCATATTAGACCTATTAATGTAGTTAATTTTGCAATTCCAAGTTTAAAAAAAGGTTGTTGTGCAAAAGAGAAAGTTCTCCTTGTAATATGGAAGTCAAAATTGTATTAAGTGACCAAATTAAAATGCGCACTGAAACTTACCTATATCTCCAAAAATTGTTTTATAAGATATAATATGGAGTTAAATATATTGTGAATTTACATATGTCATTTAAATTGAAATTGAAGAAATGGTGAGGTTGCTTTTATGCACCTAGATTTGGGATTTCATGTAAATTTGAAGGGAAAATTGCTTCAGAGTAAAATGCATGCCCTAGTATCAATTTTGACCCAAATTAAGTGATTCAACTTGCTAAAGGTATAATTTGTGATTTCACATGTATCTATAACCTTATATTGGCATTTTTAGACAAAAACCTACTTGATGTGTATAAAGGCTAACAATTGTTTTCTCTTTTTCTTTAAAGAACGAGTGTTTATTCTTATTACAAATTCTTCTTTCTCAACAAAATTTAAAATTACTTAAAAAAATTGAGCATAGTATAAAATATATATGAGTGGAAATATTAAATCCTGCATTGGCTTAAGTACTTTGAAACAAAAATATTATAAACAAAATCGCTTGCTAACATATCTTTCAGATGAATATTTATTGTAAATATCCTCTACATAAATAGAACACACATTGGTCAAATAAGAGATGATTCATTAAAGGAACATCATAAGCCATTTATATTAAAAACAAGATATACAAAGTATTAGGCTAAAATCATAGAATTATCAAAATTACAAAAGATCTCTTTGTCACATCCTCATACACGGTACTTAATACGACTAACATATAATCTAAGTCTATTTAGGCATCACTCATTTCCTCATCATTGCTAAAGAAGAAAATATGCATAAATGCAAATGAATTAATGCTACCAACTCCATTATTCTACTCAGATTGGAATCTGGAACAATTTAGAACATGAAGATCATGTTTAATCTCAATTAAATCCTTCATAAATATGTTCAATTTTTTCTCAACCATAAGCTGAACATTCAACATGGGTTGTTCATTCCTTGCATGATCTTTAAAAAATTTCTTTCTTGCTTCAAGAGCACTCTTAATCGAACAAGTAGGAACTTAAAAAATGTATCTATGGATCTTTTTGAATTAACCAATTCTACATGAACAAAAATCGAATAATTTTTAAATCTTGCAAGAGCTACATAAGTATTCCCAATCTTCAGATTATTCTCACTTTTCTAGTAATATGATCCTTTAGTCATCATTAGCCAGGTATAATAGTCAAGATTCACAACCATCTGATTATATTTCATATATAAATGATCAACTTAATGACCATTACATAAAATATTTACGCGAGGAAACCTATTTTAATCATTCATTGGATTTCCAAAGTACAAGTTGATACTCTTCATGTCTAATCAAATGAATTATCGCACAATTCACTTGACTCGACGTTTGTATGAATCAAATTGTGATTATCATCGTTAAACCCAGATGGTAATTATTTAGTAATTAGTTAATTATGATACTAATGACAATTGTACTTTGAAAATCATTATGAATTGTAATATTCATTAATAAGTTTGATTTTGTGATTGTGTCTAAAGTTTTTAATTGTCATTTTAACACTTTGAAATTCCTCCAAAGAAAACGTGGCTTAATGGTTATGATTTTTTATTAATATACATACATACATACATACATATGTACATATGTGTGTATGTGTGTATGTTGACTTTGTGGTCAGTACCTCCTTGCTATAGCGGGAAAACCCCCCTATGGACTACACTAGGGTTTAACATGTAGGCAGATCTAACCATCTAAAAGTATCCTACATTTATAACTACCCCGAGCATACCCCACATTCACACATGAAAGACAAAGTGAAAAGATCAAGTAACTTTACCTTTTATTCCGCATCTGATCCTCTCACGTTCAATAGCTTCGTTGAATACAAGCCTCCTCCCAAGGCTGGCCTGCATTCATAAACATATAAACAAGAAACTACAAACATGCATATCATATATAAATCATGGGTTATATGTTAGAATAAAGCATAAATCAAATATAAATATTTGACACATCATATTTCGGGACATGAAAAGTATTTCTTTTATTGATATCACAATGTTTACTTACAACAAAGGTCGGCGACTGCTCCACGAACCTGGTTCGGGCTCCTCTTCACTAAGCTCCAACTGTTCTTCCACGTATCTTTCTCCTCTCACACTTATTCTATGGAAATGACATAGGCTTATGATGGAGGAAAAAGTCAAGAATGAGAAATTCTGATGTGAATCTCACAAGGTGGCTGCAATTATTTGGGGCAAGGAGAGGATGTGAAACGGGCATAGTTTCACTGTTCTTATGCTTATGTTAGGAATGATACCCCAACACCTCCTTTTATATGACAAAAGGATGGTTATTTAGTTGGGTGACAGGCTATAGGCGGTGGATCAGTTGGGAAACTACCCAATAGCCCGTAATCTCAACGAATTCCTTGCAACTTTTTAATTTTTGTAACTTTTGTGAGTATACGCGGGCTATAATGGTACAAATAGCATACGTACATGAGATGTAGTGGTGCAACAAGCATGTTTATGCGGGAAGTAGTGGTGCAAGGCGCATACATATTAAAAAATAGTGTTTTTAAGAAGAGCTTCTCAGTGATGGCTTGGAAAAAATAGCAAGTAAGAGGGCCAAATGCCAGGTATGGTTGTATGAAGAAATTTAGGGTTATAAAATATGCCCCCTAATGTGTGAGGTTAGAAGAGAATATTATGGCTGAAATACATTACAAAATCTTCACCAACGTATGAAGCGAGTGAGTCGGGGACTAGAGATCGGAAGGTGCCATCTGCAAAAATAACAATTGTCTCACCGAGGTGAGCATACCCAAGCTAGGGATGAAATAAATCATGGCTGCCAATAAAATACACTGCAGATCCATGTCATATAACTATATAAAGTGTAGTCGTGAGAAATACACAGCCGATCTACATCTCAAAATCAAATATATACATGTATAATATCCATCTTCAAGAAGCCAACGATGCCTGATGGTTGGAGATGAGGCATTTAGAGCTCGAGAAACAACTTCAAGATCTTCAAAACTCGGGTAGGAGTGTAATGTGAGTGTACAAATTCACTACCCAGAGGTCTTCGACAGCTCGTCGGGAACATACAAGAGGATCTCGATGATCAGGCAGAGAACTTCATTGATTTCGAGCAAGGACTTGATTGGACTTTTGGGATGGTCGGGCATGAGGTCAAGAGACAAAATTCATAAAGATCGACTCAGGTTGGGTAAAAATTCCTTTGGACAAGAACACAACTAATGATCAGACTCAGGCAACATGACATTGACATAATTTCACGATGCAAGAGGCAACACAAACTCTCCATGTGTTTGGAAGGATAACCAAACGAAGGAGGACACAACTCTATGTAGCGAGAACAACTTCCTAAGGTCATACTAGATCCCAATGCTTGGCGCACAAACATAAGGATGTGCTTTGTCCAAGGGTGACTCATTGTGCTTCCATAAAAGAAAGTATATTTCCCATCCTCTTTTTGGGGTATTTTTTATTTTTTTGTCTTTTTCAATATTTTTAAAGAGTTTGAAAAAGAATAAAAGAATGCTATGTTACAAAGGAGGAAAAAGTGTCGCAAGCATACTAGTTCCAAGCGTGAGGAACACACTAATTCTCAGAGCAAGGAGAAGTGTGTAGGAAAGGGATACTCAGGGAAAATTCCTCCATGGGTCAAGGTGTCAGGTCGCAGAGGCAAAGTGATACAAGGCTTGCGTATAAGGCATGCTTCAAAGGTTTAGCTGAGAGAAACATGGAGCCAACATTAGGCCAAATACGCAAAGATGCAAATGCAATTAACAAGACACGATAAAACCCCCTTCAATGTATTTTTCACGAGCCCATAGAAGGTAAGCTCGACCATTTTTTCACGTTTAGAGAGTCTGAAAAAACGTTAAAGAAGAATCTGTTGGGGTACCTTTTTGGAAGGTAGTCTAGTCAGTTCGAAAAAGTGATAAACTAGCACCGAAAATACGTCTATTCAGAACCATTTTAACGAGTGTGACACAAACAAGATCACTCGACAATATTCTCAATTTTAAGGAGTTTGAAAAGAGATTAACTATGGACTCCATATGGTCTATTCTTCTGGACTAGTTTAACGAGTGTGAAGGAACCAGGTCACTCGACGATCTTTTCAATTTTAAGGAGTCTGAAAAGAGATTAACTATGGACTCCGTATAGTATGTTCTTCTGGACCAATTAACAAGTGTGAAGGAACAAGGCCACTCAACAATCTTTTCAATTTTAGGGAGTTTGAAAAGAGCTTAACTATGGACTCAGTGGGGGTTCGTTTTTCATCAATTTAGTCCCTCAGGCCCAAAAAAGGGTTAAAATTATACCTGAGAATAGTCTTCTAGTGAACCAGAGTTCCTAGAGAATACCTTTGTTCATACAATTGACCATCCAAACCAAAAAAGGGATAAACTAATGTAGGACATATGTGTCTTCAAATTTTAGTTTGGCAAGCATGAAGGATAACAAGATCACTCGACAATATTTTCATGTTTAGAGAGTTTGAAAAGGGCTTAAAAGAAGACTCATTTTTTGGTAGTCCCGAGGGTGAGGCCAAGAGTGATGACACATCAAACATATGAGGCTCAATATTGCAATAGGACATGACTAACAAGGACTCTCGAGCCTGAAGTCATTAATGACGACATGGATGCCAAAATGCAACCAAGATCTACCTAGGGAATCCATGTAAAGATAGGCTCTACCACCTTACCATGACACTTCTAAAGTAGTAATGACGGTTCCATACCGTATCTCAGTGGGATCGATCCTATGGCAAAGCGGAAAAGACAATGATATACAGAAAGTGGAGGTGGAATCCTAACTTAAATGAAAAAAGTTGGAAAAAATGACTTTTACCAAAGGACCTTTAAAAGTGACCCATATCCAAAAAATTTCCAAACCAAAAGTGAAGTGTATCGTAACATCCAATGAGAAACTCAAGAACCACACTAGAATATTTTCAATCCAGGAAAAATGACAAAAGGGTTCAAAAAAGTGGCAAAAAGGCCAAAAAAGACTATAAATAGAAGCTGACAACTCATTTTCACCATTACAAATTGAGAATTAACCAAAAAGATAAAAATTTCCCTTTGCTAAAAGAGTTGATTATGGGAGCTTCAAAGGACGAAACAAAATTCTGCTCAGACCAAGTAACTACAAACCAACCCCTCTTGCATTTCCATACTTCCTTTATGCTTTTCTTTTTGTTTTTTGGGGGATGTGCCCTCCTAAAAAAGGGTGACACTATGTGTATGCAGGCTGTCCAAGGACATCCCGCGTATGCCCATAGGAAAAAAACAATTTTCCCACGTGCATACGCGACTGTGTCCAAGACAACCCGCGTACACCCTTAATAACATAGAAAAAATGAAAAACAAGAGTTAACTCTCCCTTTGAACTTGTCATGTGACATGATGTACGTCCACTGGAGAGAGAGGGAGCACGAAGAAATTGATATCTTGGTCGAAGAGGACCCTGCTGCTATCGTCGCATTGAAACAATGCAGGTTATGGAAGTTCTTCCGGTGTCCACTCATGAGGGGAAAACCCAGGCTGTTGAATGCCTTGGTGGACTATTAGCACCCCAATGATGAGGCATTTATGATCGAGGGGAAGTCATTTACTTCAAGGACTGAGGACATATATTTTCTGACTGGCCTCTCGAAGAGAGGGGAACTGGTCAACTTGCATTCTTTTCCCCCCGAGCCTCATAACATCATCGAGCTGATCAAACTACATTGCGAGGTCGAAACTGAGAAAGTAGGTTCTCAAGTGCCAATCCACAAGATCACCAATCTATCATTGAAAGTGATAGTTTTACTCATTGGGTGGATCACTTGATCCATGACCTTACATCAGGCCTCACGGGCGCACATGTATTGTGCGGTGCAGTGCTTAAATGCACGAGTGTTCGACTGGAGCACAACCATTCTTGATTGCATGAAGAGACAAATTACAGAGTGTCATGGGCGAAGTAAAAAAAACTTCGGGTTTGGTACCATATTATGCTCATTCTTCTTCGAGAGGGTACCCAACATGAGTCCACGAGAGACAATACGGGGGCATGTGGCCTCCTTCCCAGTAGTGTGTAGGTGGGTGGCATTGTTGTCGCGACAGGGGGGAGGAAGGACCATAGAGGCATTCGACGATACATTCTTTGACTGGTGGGCACAAAAGATTCTAGCAATAGAGGACTACCCCTATGCCAGGATCAACTTTTCCAGGGATCCGGACGTGCTCGTACCTCCTGGAGAGGAGCGAGGAGAGATAGGTACATTTTTTTTTAAAGTTATTTTTTTTTAATTTCTTTTTATATATATCATTTTTATGTGTACCAGAGTATCTCACAACTATTTATCTGTTATGTACATTGTGTGACCAGTGTGTTCAACAGACTTCTTGAGGACCAGGCAGCGTCCTCGACCAGAGGTAGTACCAACAACAACCGTCATGCCAACACCAACAACAACAGGGGGACCTCCAGACAGAGAGGCTGAGAGATTTTTGAGATGGGTGGAGAGAAACCTCATCGCACTCACTCATTCAGTCCCCATGGCCGAGATCGAGGATCTCCCACCATCGATGAAGCCTCACGTAGTTGGCATGCCACAGACCTGGGTCCAACTCTTTCGACGTTTGGAAAACACCGTTTTTCACTATGGCAGGGCCAACAGGCCCCGTGCTTAGCTTAGGATGGACCACTTACATGCCAAGGGAACTCTTTGTATATTTTTGAGGGCATAAACCCCGTGATGTATAATGGATTTATATTTTTGATGCATTCGCGCCCACCTATGTACTCTGAGACTTTTGATATATATATATATATATATATATATGCTTATTTACATATTTACATATTTTATGTCATATGGATTACATTTTTACAATGTATGTACATGTGTATGTATGTGATTCTTTTTATGTGTGTGCAATATGCCAATCTAATACTTGATTAGCTAGAGTATTCGTTATTTGATTTAATCTCCTAGGAACATGGATATACGTAATGTAATCGTCGGTGTAAAGTAGGATCATAAATGCAGGAAACCCCATTTAACTGGGACAAAACCAACTGTGCATCTAAGTAGATATAGAGGTGAGAGATATTATGTGATAGAGAGTCACGAAGAAACTCTATCACTGCGTTGTACTCGATGACATTGTTTGTGACGTCACCTAGATAGATACCTCTAGAAAATAGAAACTGGTCTTGAGGTGTGAAGATCACCCAAGCTATGGAAGCAAGCCTCCGAGTGTGTCGGATAGCGCCATCCGCGAACCCAATGAACACCTTTGATTCACTTGACATCTTCCACAGTGAAAAATATGACATAAATATCAACACGTGCATAAAACAAAAAGACAAAAAAATAATTGTATAAGAACTATACATATGTACAAGAAGTTACCCAAGGCAACCCACCTACGAGTAATACTTCTTGAGGTAGAGCCCATTTCTAGGCTCTGCTAAAGCATTTCCCTGAAAATCAACCAGATGATAAGCGCCCTTCTTTAGTACCTCCTTCACGATGAAAGGTTCGAACCACTTGGGTTTGAACTTACCTTCCCCCAGGGGATCCTTATCTTGGTCGTAGATCAGGACAAGGTCACCTTCAGAGAAAATCTGAGGATGAACGAACTGATCATACTGACACTTGACTCATTTCTTGTGAGCCTCATTGGCTAAGGCTGCATCACGACGTTTCTCATCGAGTTGCTTGAGATATAATAAGCATTCCTCAAGTGGTGAAGTGTCTGACAATAACTGTACTTCCAACTTTAGAGATGGGATATGACACTCTATAGGCAAGACTGATTCCAGCCTGTAAATGAGTTGAAAAGGTGAGAAACCAATGGCAGTCTTTACATGCGTTCGGTAGGCCCACAATGCCAAGTACAACATCAAATGCCAATTTGACTTGGTAGAATTGATCGTTGGCTGCAGAATGGTCTTGAGAGACTTATTCATAGATTCCACCTAACCATTTGGTTGTGGGTAGTAGGGTGATGAATTCTCTTGCCTCAAGCCAAGATTTGATGTTAACTTAGACATCATTTTGTTCTGGAAGTGACTGCCATGGTTAGTGACAATATCCTTCGGGATGTCGAATGATATTATCTGATTGAAAATAAAGAGAGTTTTTGTCTCGCCATCATTATTCAATGTTGGCATAGCCTTGACCCACTTTGTGAAGTAGTCTACCGCTACGATGATATAATGATGCCCCTTGGCTAAAGTTGGGTGGCATGTAGTAAAATCAATCCCCCACTTGGTGAAGGGACCAACAGTAATGATGAGAAACATGGGAGTGGGGTGTGCTCTCATCTTTCGAGAGAAGATATGACACAGGTGGCACTTCTTGAACGATGCAATACAATCCTTGATTAATGTTGGCAAAAAGTAACCGGCTCATAGAATATTTTGGGTTGTTTCCAACCCAGAAAAATGACCACCACATGCTCCAGTGTGGCAGTCATTAAGAATGATTTCCGCTTCTTCGTGAATGAGGCATCAATGAAGTATGCAATCTATACCTCGACGATACAGAGAGTCATCGAGTATGAGATAATTTTTTTCCTGATGGCATATACGTCAATGCTCATCGTGTGAAGCAGAGGTGGGGCACTTCAAAGTCTGGAGATACACTATTATATCTCCATACCAGGGGTCTGAAGATGAAATCATAAAAATATCTCCTTTAATTGGTGATTCCTCAGGCGTAACATCACCTAATTCGACCGAAAGTTCCGAGATAAGTTCCACAAAGACCAGTGACTTTTTGGATTTTGCGAAAAAAAAAATCCAAGTCAAATTCCTGGAGGATAACGATCCATCTACTGATTTTTCCGTCGATGATGCATCGTGTCAACACATATTGAAATGGATTCACAATGACAACAACAGTGTTCTTACGAAGCAAAATATAATGACAGAACCGATGAACATCATGCACTGCTGCCAACGGAAGATTCTCAACATGGGAGTAGTTTAGTTCTGGTCCAACCAGGCCTTGGCTCAGGTAATAAATCACATGCTCTTTGAGTATATCATCCTCTTGAACCAAGACCATACCGATGGTCGACTCTACATCGACCAAGTATAATAAGAAATCTTTATTATAATTGGGAGGCCAGAGAAGAGGGATAAACATGAGGGCGCATTTCAATGCTTCGAAAGAGCGCTGAGTAGATTCATCCCAATGGAAAGGGACTCCCTTCTTCAATAAACACATGAACCCTTTAGTGATTTTGGCATAGTTTACGATAAAACGCCGAAGAAAATTCGCTTTACCCTGTAAGCTTTGAAGCTGAGGGACTGTGCATGGGGGAGGCAAATAAAATATCACCTCAACCTTTAGAGGATCTACCATGATCCCTATTGTCAAAACTATGAAACCTAGCAGACGACTCGATGTCACGCATAAATTGCACTTGTTTTGATTCAAGTGAATCTGATAGTAGCGACATCACTCAAATATTAGTCAAAGGTGCGTAGGATTATCAACTCTCTTACGAGATCGTGATGTTAAATCATCGAGATAAGCCTCGACTACGTGTCTTAGGTCGTGGAAAGAAAAAGACATGGCCCACTGAAAAGTGGCTCCATCATTCTTCAGGCCAATCAAAATCTTCCGATAAGAAAATGTACCTCATGGAAAAATAAAAGTTATTTTATGTTGGTCTTCAAGCTTAATCTGTAGCTGATTGTATCCCAAAAAACCATCCATGAAATAAAATACCTCACAACTTGCACACTCATAGACAATCTGGTCAATGAATGGGGTGGGAAAATTATCCTTTGGATAGGCCTTGTTCAGATCATGAAAGTCCATACATACATGAATCGTTCCCTACTTTTTGTTAACTAGAATGGGATTTTACACCCATTGAGTCAACTGAACTGGGTAGATGAAACCGACTTTGAGAAGTTTCTCTAATTCAGCCTTAATAGTTGCTTCTTTCCAAGGATTCATTGGACGAAGCTTCTGTCGGGCCGACTTGGCATCAGGATAAGTCGTTATTTCATGTTCGACAATTCTTGGATCATTGCCTGGAATTTCCTCATAAGACCAGGAAAAAACGTCACGAAATTCCTTAAATAAATATGTATAGATTAGAATCTCCTCAGGGGAGCAATCCGCTCCGACGAAGACATTATCCACGACGCCAGGGGTTATGGATATGTCAATAGGTATCATTTCAATGATGGTTTCCATATTACCCTCGACATAAATTGCGTGCGATGCCAGATTTTTAATATGAGAAGACCTATCTCTAGTCATAGTCAACATGAATTCTCCTTCCTCTATTCTTCTTAACTCCTGGAGGAAATAAGATATGTGATGGAGATCATCCCAGGGTCTTTCCAGACCGATCAATGCCTCTAAAATCGCCTCATCATAGGGCAAGACCAAGTATAAAGAATCGATAGTGGCGAGGGAACATTGAGCCCAAATAGGCTCAATAACTGGATCTAACTCCTGTGCGGGAGTTGGATAGAGGTCGGTTGAAGCTTGCTGGACAATAAAGTACGCAATTTCTGTTGTAGACAAGGGAATGGCCATGCTAGGATGCCCTGTCCCTTCCATCGAGGCCGATGGGGAAGGAATATTCCATGGATCGTTAAAGTAATTTGTACGGAATGAAGAAACTTGAAATATTTGAGCCTTAAGCTGGTCGGGGACAACCGATATCATCTTGACATCGCCATAAGGAGGCGGGTAATAACAAGTACCCATAAAAGGTGGGCACATACCAACCCCCACATTGACGACGTTGGGATGTGGGTTATCAATCATCGGGACCGTGGATGCCCCCGATGAAGGGTCAAGCCGGGAGAAGGACAATTGATTAATGGTTACGATTTGACCCTTGCGTGGAAACAAAAAGGCCCGAAAAATTGTGGCAACCACTACATGCATATCATAGGTCCAAATCCTTCCTAACAATAGGTTATAGTTGAGAGGCACATCAACCACTTCAACTTCGATGCACATGGTCTTCCCTCTTAACTGCATGGGGAAATAAGGGATGATTCCATGTGGTATGAAAGAATGACCGTCAAAAGAATTAAGAAAAGTAGGTGATGGAGACAAAACAGGTTGGCCAATGGCCTTCCATCACACCAACAACATCAGGCATGTCGAGGTGCCCTCATCAACCACCCTGCAAAAATATTTCGAATAAAAGATTTCGTGGGGTGAGCCACTACTATCTAAAATGCAACGTGGTATGGGAGATGAGATTTCAAGTCAGTCATATCAAGCATGATCGTTCCCGGATTATAGGTCTCAACATATCCTAAGGAAGCTAACAACTCCTTTCTTTGCGAAGGGAAGCTATGGAGAACCTCCAAAGCAGACATCACGCAATGGGTTTGTGACAAATCCTCCACCACAGAGTAGTTTTGGGTGGTCCTCATGTTTGGATTATGCGAAGATTTATTGAACGCCCCTTTCAAGATTCATGTCATTGTTTTTCCCATCATATTCTTGATCTAGAGAGGAACATATGGGTTTACAACTTCCTTACCCTTTTCAGCAGTTTCTGGCATTTTGTAATCATGTGCCCTAGTTTCTATGTGAGCGTCACCTTTCAACATATAAACATTCGCAACTGAGGGGTTACTAGAAGATGGAGGAATCCGTGACTACCCCCATCCATGCTTGAAGAGGCTTGAGTCAAAATTTTCCCATGTGGAAATGGGTTTGTTAACACAACAGGTTGTTGTTGTGCCAATAATTTATGGGCCTCTGCAAACCAAGGGCATAGGTAAGTTAGATGGTATTTCATGCAAAGGTTACACAAATACTTCGACTTTATATTCTCTGTGTTTCCCTTGCCAACATTGTTGGTGGGTTTCTTATCCCCCTTACCCTTCTTGTTTCGCTATTTTTTCTTTTCGTCAGGCTGCTGGTTGGCCTTCGGGTTTGTTGACTGCACACTTTGTACATCTGAAGTTTGGGTAGGGGGAGAAACCAAACTAGAGGTTTGGTTGGTCATTGTATGTTGTATTGATAATTGTTGCAATTGATTCGACAACTGATCAATGGGCTTTGCTTGTGTTGAACCAACTATGCCATCGGCATGTGGTCCATACTTGTGTTTGGCCTTGTCAAGGATAGACTGCAGTGCATCTAGAAAAACTTCGTAGAGTAAACCAGACTCAGAGTATATCAGTTCAAGCTGTTGAGATCTCATTATCGCCTCTTTATCGGAAAACACTCCTGACGTTGCAACATCCTTGGATAACTGAGGTACCAAATACTTAAGGAAGCACTCCAGTAGGAAATCTAGAGGGACCGATACTTTTATCAAACTCTTCCGATGCCACCATTCTTGGATGTGATTCGAGATATGATCGGCCTTTGTTTTCTCAAAGTTGGCCAACAATTCAGTGCCAACGTCATATCTCACAGGTAGTTGGAAATGGTTCACAAAAACCATCTCTAAAGCAAGAGTATCTTGAGCGGTCGATATTGATATACCATTTCACGACACTCCCAATAAGAGTGTGTTGAAATAGACACAATTGTACAGAGTCGTATCGCAGAGAGTTCGACGAGCACCATAGGCGAAAGGTGGTCACGTGATCGCCTGGATCTTCGTTAGGCTTACCTTCGAACTTCAAAATGTCCGAGGGAAACTTTGTCGGCATGGGAGGCCAACGTGGATCATGACAGATTGGGTCATTTAACAATCTTGACAAATCTGGAAAATGTAAGGTTGTCGTAAATGGTAGTTTGGACTGTTGACTATGTACAAGAAGAAAAGAGCCTGGAGTTTGACTGGCATCAGGCTGCCAGGAAAAGTTGGGTTGTTGGCCAGGGTTCTGGTAAATACCATGGCCTTGAGCAGTGAACGAATACTACGTTTGTTGGGAACTCATCAGATGATTCCTATGAGTGGACGTTGAGGGTTGGGAGGGGATTGCTCCCTGCGTCATGTTCCAAATATTTTGGAAAGGGTTTCCCTCTGCCGAGCTGATGGGCATAGGTAATGAGCCTTTCCCGGGGTTCAATTGACCATGGAAGGGGTTTCCCCCAATCAGCATCCCTGACGAGGGAAATGTTCCCTGCTACGGATTCTAGAGTCCTTGTGAGGAGAAGACTCATGTGTTTTCTCCCTGTGTAGGAATAGTACCCTGCACATGATTCTATGGTCCAAAACCAGGGTTTCCCCCGACCGGGATGGAAACTGATGAGAAAGAGTTGTTTCCAAATGCGCTGAACAAAGAGAACACCATTGAACCCACCAGTGTGGTGTAGGAAGAAGGTCCTAGACTACTTGCTCCAAACAAGTTGCAGTTCATGTTCGACCCAACGGATTGCTAGGGAACACCATCAAGTGAGGGGGATGAAGGAGGTATATGACCTCCACCGTAAGGGATAGCATTATAGGGGGTTGAGGTCCCCCCCATGGACCCTTGAAAAGGAGAGTTTGAGCTCTCTGCCCCTAGACCCATGGTCTTTAGGGTGGAGTAGGTGAGGATAGAGTTCGTATCAAATCTAGGCATCTCGTATGAAAACAGAGGACCCGTCGCACTCTGTTTGAACAGTGTAGTGATTTCCGCCATAGATGGAATCAGAACGATGCCCAAAGTAGAGGTGGTCGAGAACATTATGGTCCAAACCGACGAAGGTGGGTTAGGAGGCGGAATGCCCCCAGTGGTGGAAACTGTTGAGGGAGTATGAGGACTCCCAGACGAAGTAGCAACATTTGTTTCCATCACTTCTTGTAGGACTATCTGACGCTCGTGATGTGTTACCCTTAGAGGGGCAAGCTATATCAAAAGTGGCGCTGACAAGTCAATGATCTAAGGGTTAAACAGACTGAGAGCTTCCACTCCAAGGTCATAAATAGTCGATTCCTCCGGATACGAGTGTTCTCCTCTTGGAGTTGGCTCGGGCACAATTTCCTGCGGGTTGGTTGCCTCAAATGACCCTTGCTGGTAAAGTCTTCTCTGTAATGGTGGTGGTGGTGGCTCCAATGTAACCGACAACAAGCCCAAAATCCTTCGCGACCGACAGAGCTCTTGATCTTCCAATTTGTGAAAATATCAACGACATAGTAAGGCTTTTAATAACGTTGAAAACCAAGCACACACTATAAGAGTTCCTACAAGATAAAGCAAGCAAAACACTATCTAGTTGGAAGAATAGTTACGCCAACCAACACTAGAGAAACTTATCGGTGCAAGTGCAACTCAAACACAGAAGCACCCTCTAGGTATACTCTACAAAGCGTGGCCCGACGTCTGCCCTAGGTACCTCGGTATACCCCCGCAGTCACCTGTGTAAGTCCCTAAAATAAAGGCAACTAGGTTGCAAGCTCGCGAATAGTCACCAGGCGGGTACATTCGACAATCGGGTGGACCACAATGAGCAGGGTATCAAGCCATAAACCTATCGAGGGTATCGAAATCAAGTGGTCCGGAAGACAACTGAGGACCTTGAATGGATTCAAGATCCACGAAGATCCATGGAAAATGTGATCGATAGTATCCCACAACAAGTCCTCTACATGCATTCCCCACTACTCTTGGTTCGGCTTTGGAGGGGTTATCTCTGCTACCTTTCCACACACGACCTTGTTTTTAGCCCCTGTGTTAGCGGGGGTCTCGGATAAATTTCACATTTATTGGACTTTTTACACTCCCTAGCACTGACTCCAATGTTTGTCTATAATCCTTGAATAGTTTCCTCTCCAACCTAATTCAAGGCTCTAGCCTAGACTAGTTGATTGACCCTACAAACATAAAGTCTAGTTGATTTTAAATTAACGTTAATTTTAAATGGATTTTTTTAAGTCAAGGAAACGATAATGAAACCAGTGGTGTGTTTTGAGAGACGAAAAAGAGAAACAAATGAAACTGAAAGAAAAATTACTTATATTTGACAAATAAAGATTTGCAACTAACTCTTTAACCAACTTTTCATAACTACTTTTTGTTTTCTAAGATCTTTTAAAGGAAAACCTAAAATGAAATTTTGCTCGACTACGAGCTACTTAATGTTCTAAGAAATCAGTAAATAACTTAAGAAAATAACTCTTTCTCCTAACAAGAAAAATAATCAACCCAACTACTTAACCAAACAAAGAAATTAAAAACTTTTTCTATTCTTTTTTTTAATGCTTCAAACAAGAAACTTGAAATAAATTCTTTTTCTTTTTCTTTAAAGCAAGCGAAAGGGGAAAAAATTAAAAACAATACAAGACTGAGAATTGACCTCTAGCCCGCTGGGGATTGCAGCGAGTCACTAAAGACACCTAACATGCTGATAAAAAAGACTCGAAGACTTGCCCAAAACCCTTCCGAACTAAACACAAGAAATCTTTGAAGAAGATAACCAAACTCACATCAAACCCAGGCTTCGACTGTAAAAATAGAGACATTGTACTTAATCAAGAAACCCTGAGAAGTCATATTTCAATCAGGGAAGAGGTTGACTTCCTCTCCTTCAAGAAAAATTTCTCAACACAGGCACGCAAATGATACTTTAGCAGCTTGCATATGTACGTAGGCTGTCTAAAAGAAAGGCGCGTATGTACGCGTGCAAACCCACTACAGGTCGCGTACACCTCTGTAACTTCTCAAAATAAGAAAACAAACAAGTAGACTGACAGGGCATGGAGAATTGGTATGGCACCAACAGGTGACTAGAATCCCTTAAAGACTCAACAGACTCAGAAAGAAACTCAAAAGTTAAAAACCAATCAAACACCCATAAAATCCCCTAAAATCCTAGAGTTTTCCCCAATATGGTCGCTAGTTTTGCTATAGTGGGAAAACCCCCCTATGGACTACACTAGGGTTCAAAATGAAGGCAGATCTAACCGTCTAAAAGTATCCTACCTTTCTAAATACCCCGAACATACCCCACATTCATACATGAAAGACAAAGTGAAAAGATTAGGTAACTTTACCTTTTACTCTATGTCCGGTGTCGATCCTTTGGTGTTCGATAGCTTCGCTGACTACAAGCCTACTCCCAAGGCTAGCCTGCATTCACAAACAGATAAATAGGAAACTACAAACATGCATCTCATATATAAATCATGGGTTAAATGTTAGAATAAAGCATAAATCAAATACAAATATTTGACACATCATATTTTGGGATAGGAAAAGTATTTCTTTTATTGATATCACAATGTTTACTTACAACAAATGTCGACGACTGCTCCACGAACCTGGTCTGGTCTCCTCTTCACCAAGCTCCAACTGTTCTTCCACATATCTTTCTCCTCTAACACTTCTTCTAGGGAAATGACATAGGCTTATGAGGGAGGAAAAAGGAAAGAATGGGAAATTCTGATGCAAATCTCACAAGGTGGCTACAATTATTTGGGGCAAGGAGGGGGTGTGAAACGGGCAGAGTTTCACTGTTCTTATGCTTATGTTAGGAATGAGACCCCAACACATCCTTTATATGACAAAATTATGGTTATTCGGTTGGGTGACGGGCTATAGGCGGTGGATCAGTTGGGAAACTACCCAATAGCCCGTAATCTCAAAGAATTCCTTGCATCTTTTTAATTTTTTCAACTTTTGTGAGTATACGTAGGTTGTAATGGTGAAACTAGCATACGTATGCGAGTTGTAGTGGTGCATCAAGTGTGTGTACACGAGCAGTAGTGGTGCAGGGTGCACACATCTTCAAAAATAGTGTTTTTAAGAAGAGTTGCTCAGTGATGGCTTGGCAAAAATAGCAAGTAATAGGGCCAATTGCCAGGTATGCTTGTATGGAAAAATGTAGGGTTATAACACTCCTTCAGGACTGGTGACATGGTTTAACAACCTCATGTGGATTTGTTAAATCTAGAAATTGTATCGAAACTAATAGGTTGGCCTTTTGGTTTAACACAAAACGTGGGCCAATAATTGCTATCGGATCCAATGTCATGGGTTCAAGTCTACTAAGTTTGTGATGAGTAACTCAGTTGGTACTAAGAGGGATATTGTTGACTTGGTGTTCAACACCTCCTTCATGACTCATGACATGGTTTAAGCCTCTCGTGGATTCGTTAACTCTATCGGTTGTATCAGAAACTAATAGGTCGACCTTTTGGTTTAATGGANCCCATCAAAAAGTATATTTGAAACTGCAAAGTAATTATGATTATCATCATTAAACTCGGATGGAGGTTCTTCAATAATTAGTTAATTATGATATCGATGACAGTTGTACTTCAAAAAACATTATGATTTGTAATATTCATTAATAAGTTTGATTTTGTGATTGTGTCTCAATGGTATATACATATAACTCGTCAAAAGGTTATATTTGAAATTACAAAGTATGCTTATTATTATTTTCTATTGAAATTTCAACTTATCTATATGATTGTTGTTAAATTTTAACATTTTAAATAATTGGAAGAGAAATATTTTATTTAGCATATTATTTTTGAAAGGTGTACATAGTTTACTCTTGTCAATTAAACTAAAACCACCTTTCCAACTTTTCATCATGGAAGGGTGGAGTGAATATATACCCTTCAACTTGAAACAAAGATTAAGCCTTCAAATTTGATCACTATTGACATAGATTTGTAGTTTTTTTTAACAATGGACTTGGAATTTTTGAGAATTAATTAAAACTTTGAATCCTTGGTAAATTTTTGTAAACACTTGGAATATCAAGGGTTGTAATTTGAATTTGAAAAATAGTGTCAACAATGATTGTGTGCATGTGTCAATTGGGTGTAGCTCGGGTGGCTGGGAGGAATGACATGTCATGACACATGGATGTTGACATGGCATGACACATCATACCCCTCTCTTCCTCATCAACGACCGACAACTTGCCTTGGATGAATTGAAAAACTAACTAAATATGTCGAGCCCTGATCATCAACCATCGAAAAATCGGTGTTTTCCTTTGGACGCATGAAATATTTTGATCATTGGCCATTGACAATCAATGTTTTCAACGATCAAAAACTTGTCTTTGATGAATTGAAAAACTCAATAAATATGCTAATCCCCGATTATCGATCATTGGCCATAAAATATTTCCTTTGACTAGACCAAAGCTCATTGATCTGACCATCGATGAATTCTCTTGGTCGATCGAAACACTTTTTTGACTTCGCTGACCCCCAATCATCAACAAATTCTTTTGGGTAACTCCAAGACTTAGAAGTTTTTGGCCAAATCCTTGATGAGTCTAGGCCATCGATCTCCCACTCAAAATGATCTTGACTGTCGATTCTTTAACTTCGCCAAACTTTGTTGATGAATCATGTCTGTCAATCTACTCCATTTCCCATCCAATGAAAATGAATCGCAATCACCAATCGACTCTAACTGACCAACTCCTAAAACATATCAGTTATTCATCAATCATGAATGGATTGAGACATTGATTTCAAATTCAAACGTGATCTTGGTTTTCGATCCATCAAACTTCCCCCAACTTCTTTGATCACCATTAAAACATAATTTTTGACCTCCTAGGTCGAATCTAACTCTATAACTATGCAAATTGACCCCATTAAACCTATTAGGAAGTTCTAAGGCATATGAAACTTGAATTCGCTCATGGATTTGGATATTTCACTCTAATTTTCTCTATTTTCCCCCCAAAATTCCTCATAGATTGAAATCTATAAGAACAAAAATTCCCCAAAAATTCCTCATAGATTGAAATCTATAAGAACAAAATTCACACTGGTTCTTGGTCCATATGGGTCTAGTGTTTGAACCAAAATATTTGATACCATAATGAAATGTTCCCTAGCCCAACTAAGGTCCACTACGTGCAACATAAATTGAATTTTTTAAAGCTAACTAATTTCCTGTAGCTTACCAAATACAAATTACAACCAGATCTAACTACTATTTGTTACCATTAATTAGATGCATTTACATCATGCTAAAATCAACATGATTTTTTTTAATAACTCAATACAAAAAAATAAAAATCATTCTCAAATATAGAGTGAATGCACATCAATTTAACTCATAATGCAACATAGAAACAAGATAAAACACTTATCTCTTAAAAACGGTTGTGCAACCAACTGCTTGGGATGAAAGTTCCACCCAGTCATAGACTTTTTTTCCAAAATCTCAACAAAAAGGAACCACTTCATTGGGGCTAGTAATCCAAAAAAGAGGGTGGTATTTCACTATCCACTCACAACTCAGAGATCCCACAACCCACTCGTATTCTCCTACAATTATCTTGATTCTCCATCTTCTCTCTTTCTCTCGACTTGCCCAACCTAAGGAATTCACCCCTTCACTGCTCTCAATCCCTTGGTAATCCCATTCATTTATCAGGGTATCTTTGGCAGAGGTAACTAGGAATATCTATGTTGGGAACCTCAAGGGAGCTCACTACTAGGAAAACTACCAGGAAAATAATAAAAATCACTTGCTTTTGCAGTGAAACTCACATAGGAGTTCACTCTTTAGGCCTGACAACTTGTCTCTTCAATATTTTTCTCCAAATATGCTCTAGCATGCTCAAAAATTCACCCTCCATGGTTTCTCAAACTCCAAGCTCTTCTTTTCTACTTTCTTCTTGTTGTTCATGCAAAAACATTGACTGTAAAAACTATTGTAACTTCCCATACAGATTTCTTTTCCTTTTTCTTTCTTTTTTGACTTACACACTTCCTTATGATTATTGTACTTAGCCCCCATGCTTCCAATAACTATGGGATGTGACTTCTCACACCCAACTTCTTACATGTATTCAATAATTGGCTTTGGGAACACTCAACAACAAAATAGAAGGTTCATATACCAATAGTAATTTTTAGGAAGTGGGTTGAATTAATAGACATGGGTAATTCCCCCTTGGACCCCTCTTAGACATTCTCTTAGACCCTCCCCTATATTGTGCATTAATTAAACCCCCATCTATGTCCATGTCCCCCAACAACTGACATCACATTTTATTATTAAAATTCAGAAATACAATTCACATATATATCACTTGGTCATAGCCACACATTATATGTACATTAATCATTAATTAAACAAGGTATTATAGTAGGGATGTTACATGCCCCATATAAAATAGAGAGTAGTATGCAATATCTCATCCAAAAGAGAGGCGGTGCACCACTCAAATAGGTTTTACTATGTTAAACTGTTAAATCGGTTTACATACAATTTTATTTCCAAGATGTTAGGTCAACAATACACATAAAATAATCCTTAAAATGGGAGGATGTGCTCCAAGGTCCACCTAGAAGAATTCACTAAGTGTTACCTCCAAGACGCATGAGTGATAAAACAATAAAATGATTCTCTTGGGAGAATGTTCCATAACCACCATCCAAAAAATAACAAGTGGTCCACAAGATGCATGCATGTAAATGATGTTTTTCAATTAACCACTTCCATGAAACTAGTCAAACAAATGATAAAAAATTTAAGTGGTTACAACCTCCAACATGCAAGGATCTATGAAATAATAAAATATCATCCTCCATATGTGTTCCCTCCAAGAAGGATGAGTGAGAAAATAATAAACTAATCTCTTTAGGAGAATGCTCCATAACCTCCTCCAAAAATAGTGGTGTGGTACATAAGGTGCATGAACACGTTTGCAATAAATATCCTCTATGAAGCATGTGTGGGTCTCATGAGTGGAACATCCCATCATCACATGTGAAAAAGGTTCGGAAAGGTGTGCAAGAACCAAGTCAACAAAGAAATTCTTCCCACATGTGGACACAAAGTAGGTCACTCCAACTAACTCCAAATAAAAGTGTGCAAAGTGCCAAATAGGTGGAGCACTTCACATGCATGATAAGTCAAAGGTATTGGGACCTTCAACAACTTACCAAAATATAAAAAATATAACCCCAATGAAAAATCATCTCATCCCATCAAGTTTGATAGAATTTACTCCTCCAAATAATAAAAAAATATGCACCAAGGTGGTTACAACTCAAAACCTATGCAAATGGGAAAAATATGCACCAAGGTGGTTACAACTCAAAAACCATGCAAGTGGGAAAAATATTCACCAAGGTGGTTACAACTCAAAATCTATGCAAGTAGGAAATATAAGAACCTAATCAATTCTCTCCAATGTGCAACCACATCAACTTCGTTAAATTTGACCAAGTCAACTCCTGAATAAAATACTTCAAGGTGATTACAACTTGTCAAATAATGTGCAAAAATTATGTGTTGTTTTTCAAAACCATCAAGTGATTTACCAAAACCATGTGCACAAAAAAAGTGCACCCAATGTGTTGTTTTTCAAAAATGTAATGTTCCAAATGCTTAAATTATCATAACAGAACAAGAGTACACACCATGTACAAAATGTGAGCGTGGAGCACAACTCCAAGATAGATAAGTTACACAGTAAATCCTTAAATAATAGGAGAACATCCTCCACATAACCAAATAAATTCATAAATCGCCATTCACATGTCTACAATAATGAATACATGACCTCTAAATATACATATTCACACTCATACCTTTGGGTCATAACATAGTACCCTACTTCAAAAAGATTTGTCCTCAAAGCTTTGCAGTTAAAGGCTTCACATGTGATGCAACCAAGTAATATGATTTTCTTATGTTATTTCTTTCTTCCTTCCATTGATGATGATCCATNCAAAGTAGGTCACTCCAACTAACTCCAAATAAAAGTGTGCAAAGTGCCAAATAGGTGGAGCACTTCACATGCATGATAAGTCAAAGGTATTGGGACCTTCAACAACTTACCAAAATATAAAAAATATAACCCCAATGAAAAATCATCTCATCCCATCAAGTTTGATAGAATTTACTCCTCCAAATAATAAAAAAATATGCACCAAGGTGGTTACAACTCAAAACCTATGCAAATGGGAAAAATATGCACCAAGGTGGTTACAACTCAAAAACCATGCAAGTGGGAAAAATATTCACCAAGGTGGTTACAACTCAAAATCTATGCAAGTAGGAAATATAAGAACCTAATCAATTCTCTCCAATGTGCAACCACATCAACTTCGTTAAATTTGACCAAGTCAACTCCTGAATAAAATACTTCAAGGTGATTACAACTTGTCAAATAATGTGCAAAAATTATGTGTTGTTTTTCAAAACCATCAAGTGATTTACCAAAACCATGTGCACAAAAAAAGTGCACCCAATGTGTTGTTTTTCAAAAATGTAATGTTCCAAATGCTTAAATTATCATAACAGAACAAGAGTACACACCATGTACAAAATGTGAGCGTGGAGCACAACTCCAAGATAGATAAGTTACACAGTAAATCCTTAAATAATAGGAGAACATCCTCCACATAACCAAATAAATTCATAAATCGCCATTCACATGTCTACAATAATGAATACATGACCTCTAAATATACATATTCACACTCATACCTTTGGGTCATAACATAGTACCCTACTTCAAAAAGATTTGTCCTCAAAGCTTTGCAGTTAAAGGCTTCACATGTGATGCAACCAAGTAATATGATTTTCTTATGTTATTTCTTTCTTCCTTCCATTGATGATGATCCATACATCCAAAATCTACTCTTTTCAATTGTGATCCTTGGTGTATGGTTGTTGCATAATTTTCATTCCCTTGATTCCATGTATCATTGTGGAAGCTTCTCCAATTTGTAGTAGATGTTGGTCTATGGTATTACTTTGTTTAATAATGGTTTTGTGATGCCATATTCCATGAATATTGATTAGTATTCCATCTTCTTCCTTGATAATGTTGATAATGATCTTCTTTTCTTCCTTGAAATCTTTCTTGATAATGAGAGTGTTGATATGGTTTCACATTTGATGGTTTTTCTTCATTCTGCACATGCATTTCATCTACATTCATTTCAAAGAAAATGGAATCCTTTATATTCATTGCTTGGTCTTTGATTGTTCTAGCTTTGGAGATAATACCACCTATTATCCTATAGATGAAGTTCAACTTCTTCAAGTATCTTCTAGTGACCTTCTTGAATATTGTCTTTCTTTCTCCTTTTGAAGTTGCAATGTTACACCATTTATCAAATTCCAGTGTCCTTCTTCAATTCTTGATTGCATTTGTAATTCTACCTCATCAATATTTAGGGATTCCTCAACCTTCTTGCAAATTTTCTCTTCCCGTCTTTTGGTAGTGTCTTCATCCAAGATATTCATTTCTTCTTGATTTTGATAGTTCTTCTTTTCTTCTTTCAAACTCTTAACCTTATCCAGTAATTGTTTATTATGGCTTAGGAATCTACATATCTCTTCATCTTTATTTTTCAAGGCTTCCCTTGACATATCTTTTTCCCACTTTCCTTTTCTAGTCTTTTCTTGTTTTAATTTTTGAACTTCTTTAACTAGTTATTCATTAAGAAAAAGTATATTAGATAGATCATCACCCTTATTCGTTATCTCTTCCTTTGATTCATTTAACTTATCTTGAATTTTATGCATATCCTCCATTATTGTATCCTTGATCCATTTATTTGAGAAGAGTTTTTCAAATTATTCCCATGTGCAGTTCCATCTAGTATCATGATCAATACTCATCCACCACTTCCAAGATTCACCAAAAAAATGATTTATTTCTCTTTAATGAGTCATCTCATATTCCCTTTCGATCCTCAACCACTCCATAGGATTGATTTCATCTTTATCTTCATCTCCTGTAAATTTTGGTATTACAATTGATTATTAAACGAGGTCTAACACAATCCTCAACTTCCAACCTCCATATATTAAGGATAATGATCTAAAATAGTTATAATACTTGCTCCAATATAATATTCTATGATTTTTCTTTCTAATGGTTTTTGAATAATCTCAATTGGACATCTCAATCAAAAGTTATGATAGTTTTAAGTGAACATACCTTTGAAACCCTAATTTGGAGTATGTCCTCATGGCTGACCTTCCTTCCAATGTATTTATATAATTTTGACCCATATGAGTATAAAATTGTGACCTATAGTACTATGAAATGTCTTCTCTACAATGCCATAGGTCTGACCAAAATTTGGTGTGCCAAATGAAAGTTATGGTAACTTTCCCAAACCTTATTGAATTTTGTCCTATTCTAGAGAGTGAAATTGTATAGAATACCACGTGCCCAATATTTGATATCTAATTATGAAAATCATAGAAAATATACTATGGACTGTACTAATTTGCATCCAATTTTTCTCATGGAATTTGGATCCTTTATCAAGACATTATTATTTTTTTACCTGGAACACATGTTTGAGACTAGTTACAAGACTAGTCAAAAATCCTATCTTCCACATGGTGTATATCCGAAAGTAAAATGACCCAAAATATAATTTTTTTACCATAGATACCTTGATATGTCTTCTAACTAGCCCCCAATATTCACTTTCCGAAGTTTCCTCGAAAAAAAAATATATAGGAAAAATTCCAAGATCACTTGCTTGATGAAGCAAAACCCTAGGATCGATGCTCTGATACCAAATGTAATGTTCCAAATGATTAAATTATCATAACAGAATAGAAGTACACACCATGTAAAAAATGTGATCTTGTATCACAACTCTAAGATATACAAGTTACACAATAACTCCTTAAAGAATAGGCGAACCTCCTCCACATAACCAAATACATTCATACATCACCATTCACATGTCTACAATAATGAATACATGACCTCTATATATACCTATTCACACTTGCAAATGAGGTCCCTTTTGTAACACCCATGTTTCCCCTAAATTGTAAATATTATTATTAGTGTGAACAAAACTATAGACAGATCTACCATATGAATGTTGGATAGACAATGAACCCTACCATGGAAATTAAGGTATATATTTTATTATTAAATGAAAGGAAATTAGTGGCATGATTGTTGAAAGAGGGTTGCTAGATAGATAATGATGCATGAGAATGGATGGTAGGGGAACTGGTAATGGTGATTTGACCCCTGCCAGATTAGTACCTTGTTGTATATAAATGTACAACTCCAGAATAATATTTTGGCCCAAAAAAACTTAATTACCAGTCATGATGGTAGTTGGGAAGTATTACCTCAAGAGTCAATGAGGGAGATGGATAGAGTACCATCTGAAAAATTCTTGACCTGACTATGAATTCTTGTGGGGAAAGGAAATAAAAGAGAGGAAAACTTGTGGGCAGGTGGAATACGCATAGAAAGAAGACAGACGAAGGGTTTGAAGGGCCAATAGAGAAGAGGAAGAGTGTAAATGGCCCTCTGGTTTGGAGGAAGAAAACTGTGAATAAATTGTTCTGATTACATGAGTGCTTGGACAATGTTTTCTAATCAATATGATAAACAAAGTGGTATTGATTGTGTGAGAAATCACAACAGACTCCCTTGCTTGGTGGATAGAAAACTGAACTGCCAAGTTCCTGTGGGAAAAGGAGAGTAACCTTTGTCCCTTGTTGTTGTTGAGATCAAGTAGAACCCCTTTCATGGAATCATGATATAGATAGGGGGTGTCTAGTTGAGGAATACTCCAAGAACAACTGTACATATGTTTGGGTGGAAAAGGGAACCCCTTTCAGCAGTTGCCAACTGAATTCCAAAGTTTTAGATAAGTGTAACTCTAAGTTTTATTTTACCTTGATTGATTTGTTGTAATATGTAATTCCCAAGATAGATGATTGCATGATTTTTTATCTCATTGAATGATAGATTTTGTGGCTCTGATGGCCTAGCGGTCTGGGAAGTTTGAAGTAGAAGTTAAATCTCATGTTTTGTCAATAACGTCCTATTTAATCGTATTTAGCAAAGGAGACCTGGGATTAATGGGTTTCGAAAGTAATTTGGAAAAGGTGATCTGACCTATGTTTGAATATACATATGCGCTAATTTCCCCAATGGATTGACCCAAGGATCGAATCCACAAATCCAGAGTCGAGACAGACTCTATAGGACGGTCCCAAACTTTTCAATCCCTCAAGATTTCCTTCCCTACTACAGATTCCAAGTCCTATATGTGAAAGGTGCCTCCTTCAAACCATTCTTTCAAGTGACCAAAGGCTCAAGCCTGTGGGATTAACCAAATATTATATATGATTTGAGAGTGTAGCTCTTAGGACTTGTCGAGTCCCATATGATCAGGACCTGGAACCCTTTGCTATGCCCAAAAAGGATATAATCCCTCTGGGCTTTGGGACTTCAGGGATCCAGAACTTTAGGATGTTGGGATCTCACAACATCCACTTTTTTCCAAAGAAAACTTGTTGGAATGGTGACTAAATGGTTTGACTGGTAATTGGAGGTCTTGTACCCATTACCAGGGTATTCATCTTATCGTTAAACACCTACCAGCTTTTGACCATAGGTATTTCCATCATCATTGATCATGATCATATATCAACAATGTGATCCTCATCCTCGTACTCTTATGGGTTCAACGGTGAGGATGCTACAAAAAAATTCCACTTGATCAGATGACTGGAGGGAGTTCACGACTTTGCAACTTCGTGACTCTTGCAAGCTCCCAACCTTTCAACCTTCTGGAGTGTTACTAAACAAAGTGGTCATGAGAGAGTGGCTACCTTTTGCTACCGGTTATTAAACCCACTTATTCTATCCTTCCACTACCCTCAATCGAGCAGTCGAGAATGATCCTGAAAGATCTTATATCGATGGTATGTGGAACTTAGGGGATTCCAGGACTTTGGGACTTTGGTAGTTCATGGTAGAACGTAACTGAGGATTTTCTTGAAGATCAAATATTAATTACTCAATGGGATTGCATAAATCTCGTTATAAACCTTAAGTTAAGTGTGTGTGTGGGACCCTCTTTGGGAGTCCATAACTTTGGGACTTCGGGACTCTGAGGCTTTAGAATATTTGAGGATAGGAGGGTGTGGTGAATGTTGAAGTGTTGAAACTCCCTCGTTGAAGTGTCAAGCCCTGATTGGTTGGGTTTGCTTGTTCCATGGTGGTGTGGCATGACTAGGAAGGTCCACGTGGCGTCATGGCATGGGGCACAAGTTAAGGTGGGACCCACTTTTCCCTTGATAACTTTAGGCTATAGGTAAGTGCGGGTAGATTCCAACTGTTATATATAAGGGTTGATAGGACCCCACCATATATCCTAGAGTGGTGAGAGACTTCAGTACCTTGGGTCTCTGAAAAGTTTTAGACCTATGTATGAATGCCAAAGGGTTGAAGGCTCGATATCTGCGAAGACAGGGAGACACTCCCTGCAACCAGTGGCCATGTCAGTGCCAGGGGAGGAAACCCAGGTCACAACAGTTCCATGTCAGATGGTACAAGGGAGTAAGGCCATGTGGATTCCATGTGGAAAAGAGGATGACCATTGGCTCGAGTTCAGACAAGGTTATAGTCGTTAGAAATATCTCGGTGAGAATAAGATGATTGTCGCTTTATTCGAAGGATTCAGGGAGTCGTAGGAAATCAAAAAATTATTCCCCATCCCTTAAAAGGCTACTTAGGGGGTCAAGTGTGTGACCGAGTGGTATCGGAGCAGGAAACAACACTCAGTCTGATTGGGCTCATGAAAGAGCGAAAAAAACTTTGATAGGAGACCTTAAGAGGCAAGGCACTCTACCCTACCTGCATGTAAGAGATTACTTAATTTTTACTACTAAAAAGTGTGAAACCTTCTGTTTTTTACATGTTCTGAATCTGAACTGCATATTGTTGCTATATGTGGAATATTGAAGCTAATTTTACCTCACAATTTTTTTTACCTGTGTTCATGAAATTTGAGGATAATTGACTAACAAAAAATGTTGTTATCAACACTTAAATAGCCAGTGGACAACAAGGAAACCACAACAAAAATAATGGTGGCATACCATGATTGTGGGGGAAACTCCCACAATAGAGAGGAAGATTATGTTGAGAGGAGGGTGGTGGAAACCCCTCTAGATTTAGCTGAAATTGTAAGAATCCTTATGGTTGAATTACAAATATTTAAATCAGACAACGAGAGACTCATGAGATAACAAGAAAATATACCTAAAATAAATGCAGTCCTATTGCAAATCCTAGCAAACATACAAAGGCAACTGCAACATGGACTGATGGTCAGTAATGTGGATAGACATAATACTAAGAGAAGCCAAATTTTGCCTGAGATACAAAAGCATGGCTCTGAAAATAGCAACACAAGAAGAAGCACCTCAAAGAAGGCCCAACATGGAGCCAAGAGGAATGTTGACGTCAAGGATTCAACTGAAGAATCCTCTAGTGAGGGAATCGACAACTCCAAGGAATTTTCTAGAAGTGAGACTAGTTTACCTTCTCAGAGGAGAAGAAAGAGGAGTAAATATTCCAGAAGCCATGACCTTGAAGAGTTTAAGAAATCCAAACCACCCACCTTTGATGGAGAGATTAATAAGGGGGAATAAGAAGAAGCTTGGCTACTCATCCTAAAGAATTATTTCAGAGTTCATGACTACTATGAAAACTTAAAGGACCAAATATCCATTTTCGACTTGGTTAGAAAGGCCTCCATCTTGTGGGAGGACCTTAGGAATGTGAAAAGAATTCATGAGAAGGAGCTGTCATGGAAACAATTTGAGAAACACTTTAAGAAAAAGTACCTATCTGAGAGGTACTACGATGAAAATACTAAGAAGTTATGTGAGATAAAGTTAGGACAACTTACCATAGATGAATATGTCAACAAACTCCTTGAGTTGATGAGGTATGCGCCTTATATCAAGGATTAAAAGACAAAGATACTATGGTTCATTCGTGGACTTCCTTAATCCTTTCGAGAAAGGATTGATTTTGATGAACCTAAGACCTTAGGAGACACCATTAGGAAGGCAAGGTACTGCTATGAGAAATTCAAGCACAATGCAAAACCTCCTAAGGATTTGAAAAATGAGAGAAAATTGGGATTCAAGAAGAAGGGGTTTAAACCCTCAATATTTAAGAACCAAGGGAAAGGATCTAAGATGATCCTTCCTGCTAAAAGTGTGTATCGACAAAATTTTCCTTCTCCAAGTGGAAATAAACCCTTTGGATCAGTCCCAGGAAAGACTGACGAGAAAATGAGAGAACCATTGAAATGTTGGGGATGCGGGGAGGAACATTTGTTGAGGGACTTACCCCATAGGAAACACAACAATAGGAGTGTCTACTACATCTAGGAAGATACCACAATCAATGATGTGGCTAAGAGCATGCCACAAATTTATGCAGGCATGAATAATTGACAATCGGATCACCAAGCCTTAGTGGTGGATATGGAAGGTAAGATTTTCCACTATCTTGTTTCTATTTTGGTTTACCCTAGTTCTAATATGAGTTATGTGGCCCCTCAAAATATTGAGAAATGTAAATTGCAGTCAGGAAAACATGCTAAATCATGGTTGGTACATCTAGCCACTGGAACAAAAAGAAATATAACAGAGGTATTACCAACATGCCAACTTATTGTGAATGGGATAGCCACCCAAACAAATCTAAACATACTTCCTTTAGGATCTTATGACCTATTGATTGGCATGGACTAGTTGGCTTCCCATAAAGCCAATTTGGTCTGTTATAATAAAACGTTGGAGTGTGAAGATGAGGAAGGGAGGAAAATAACCCTACAAGGAATTCAAAATCATGTCTCAGTCAGACAAATATCAACAATTCAAGTGAAGAAGTATTGCATAAAAGGATATCCTTTGTATGCAATACAAGTATTGAACTTATTTTAGGACGATAAACCAAGACTAGGGGACCATCCTATATTAAGAGAGTACAAATATGTGTTTCCAGAAGAGGTGTCAGGTCTACCTCCAAGAAGAGATATTGATTTTTCAATGGAACTTGTACTTGGAGTGGTGACAATGTCTAGAGCACCCTATAGAATGAGTACACCAGAGCTAGTTGAGCTCAAACTGCAGCTGAAGGAGATGTTGGAAAAGGGTTATATATGGCCTAGTGTGTGCCCTTGGAAAGCACCAACCTTGTTTGTGAAAAATAAGGATGGCACACTCAGATTGTGCATAGACTATTGACAACTCAACAAGATGACCATTAATAATAAGTATCCATTTCCAAGAATTGATGACCTATTTGACTAGCTACCATAAAGCCTAAATTAAGGATGAATACATAGATAAATCCTAAATTAAGGGTGAATACATACATAAAACAACCTTTAGGACAAGGTATGGGCACTATGAATTTGTGGTAGTGCCATTTGGGCTTACTAATGTGCCAACCACCTTTATGTGCCTGATGAATATGTGCTAGATTTTCATTAGTTTCGTTAACATTAGATTTTCCATAGAATTTTTATCTTATTTTAACATTTAATATTCATACACTAAAATATAAATATAAGCAACAGGTAAACAAGCACAAGAGGGTGCAAATATTTATCTTGGGAAAACCCCAAACTCGGGGAAAAACCCAACCAACTTTTCTTAGAGAGAATATTCCAATACAACCATGAACAAGCTCTAATCACAAGAGAAAACCAACAATGAAGAATCATGATAACAAATAATTATATTCTTCTTGTCAAACCTTAGAGAGGGTATACAATTGTGTCACCATAGAACTGGCACAAGATAGGTGCATCACTAGTGCCAAAGAACTGGCACAAATGGTAACTGCAGCTGCATTTGCCACTAAAACTGCAACTGCTACTGTAACTCCAACTGCTATTGTAAATGCAACTGCTACTACAACTGGAATGAAGAAAATGGAAACACCACCAACACCACACAACCTTAGCACAAATCTTTCAGAGGTAGTGCACAAGAGATATCACCAAGAACAACCAATAATATCCTTCCCTAAGTGGGGCACACTCTCCAAGAAAACCAGAAACCAAAAATAGAGAAACTGCAGCTGCAAGTGCAAATACAACTTCCTAGTGTGCATTGCAGAAGGATAATTGTGTGGAAGTAAAAACGAATTGACCTAGATTTATATTTATACTAATTTGGGTGCCTGTCTAGGGTCGAATTCTTATTCTGGGTCTTCAAATTTACTTTATTAATTATGTGGGCTGACTTCTCTTCCTATAAATTATATTTCCACTTTATTATTATTTCCCGTGGGCTGACTTCTCTTTTGTGATCTTCTATTTCACTTTATTCTTTTTCGAGGTTTTCTTCAACTGTTCAATGGTCTTCCTTTGACTTCTTGTAATATTCTTCTTCTCTAACAAAAGTTTCATAGGAGTAAAATACCTTCCACAACTACCAAAACATCAACACTCCCTCTTAGCTAGGGATGTATCTTTCCACAATGTCTTCAACCAATAGTTCATTGACTACTTTGAAATCAACTAGTAGCACACAACTATTATCATGCCATTGGTAGCTTGAATCATCTATCATATTCTCTACAATCAAGCATTACACAGTTGCTCCAAGTGATCTGGTAGTCTACATGAAAATCAGTTAGTAGCACACAACTACCGCAATGCCATCCAAATAGAACATGACTGTGTCGATCAATACTTACAAATTAAACACTCCCTTTTAATTAGGGAGGTATTAAAAATGACCATCTAAGTATTCTCAATTTTGAGAAATTTATCTATTAAAGGGTTATATCAAATCATCATCAAAATCATCATTTGTCATAATACATGACACATCATCCAACATCAAATCTTTGGGCCATACTTCAACTGAAGTAATCGGGCATGATGTTAAAATAAGTTAGGTGCTAAAAGCTACACACTCAACTGAGTGTCCCACAATTGTCGCACACTCAATTAAGTGTCCCATGACTAAAAGGACCATTCTTTTTTATTGGGCTGCCATCTGTGCCACAAGAAGAATGTCAGTTCTCCCAGATGCTGA
This sequence comes from Picea sitchensis, assembly GCA_010110895.2. Taxonomy (NCBI): domain Eukaryota; kingdom Viridiplantae; phylum Streptophyta; class Pinopsida; order Pinales; family Pinaceae; genus Picea; species Picea sitchensis. The sequence continues at coordinate 35,737 of SNQJ01S0045464.1, forward strand.
AAGTCATGACATGGGATACAAGGACCATTCTTCTAATCAGGTCACTACATGTGCCATAGAAGAATGTCAATCCCAGACCATTTTCTCTAATCAGATCACCATATGTACCATAGAGAAAATGTCAGTCCTGTATAAACCTCCCTAATCAGGTCACCATCTGTGCCTTAGGGGGAGAACCATTCATCCTGATCGGATCACCAACCATGCCATAAGAGAATGTCAGTACTGAACCATTTTTCGCAAAAAATGTTAGTCCATGATACATCAACAATCTGTTCAACCTAGACCATTCTCCACAGGGAGAATGTCAGTACAATACCACACTAACTATCCATGGTGTAAGAATATCAACACTCCCTCTCAACAAAGAGAGTAATATTCACAAGCCTCAACTTGTCCCTGAAGTATACAAACTTCCCCTTGGACAAGGGCTTCGTCAGAATATTTGTTGTCTGCTCATCGGTGGAGATGTATTGGAGCTTCACTTCTCCCTTCTGGACTTTATCACATATGTAGTAGTAATTGATCCCAATGTGCTTCAACTTATCATGGAACATAGGGTTCTCTGAAATCCTCACATATATTTGATTATCACAGTATATCATGGTCGAATCCAACACCTAATCAAATAGTCCAGAAACTAGCTTATGAAGCCATCCTTCTTCCGTACATGCATCACAAGCTGCAATATACGCTGCCTCTACAGTGCTGAGTGTGACAGACTTCTGCTTCCTACTAGTCCAATAGACCATAGCAAAGCCCAAACTGAAGCATACCCTTGAAGTGTTATTTCTATCATCTGCACTCCCTGCCCAATCAAAATATTTATATCCTTGCAGCTTCACATATACATCCAAGACATATCTCAATCCATATCCAACTGTACCACATAGGTACCTGAACATATCTTTTTATTCTATCCCATGTATATGTCTAGGCTCAACCATGTACTGACTCAAGGTGTTCACTGCAACAATTCTGGGTAGGCCCTTCTGGCTCTACTGACTCTTCCTAATGATATGAAGGGTGATCAAATGAACTAGAGGGATCTATACAATCATCTTCAGAGCCTTATACTCCCTATAATAGATCTCTATATGAGATAGCATGTATCTACGAAAGTACCCTTCTTTCCATAAGGTTCTGACCTCATCCTCTTCTCATTCATTACATGGATGTGTACGATCATGTACACAACTCTATGTCTAGATAGTCTGCTCCATGTATTAGTTAGAGACCATCTAAAATTTTGCCTCCTACAATTGTCATTATATATCCTTCTTAGAGATATCACTTGTGACCTTCCTAGAACAAGAAACAACAACAACAACAACTCCATGGTAACTTCCATGGAATTTACAAGATAACTTGCTTGGACAAACTAAAAAACCAAGAACATCTCCTAGAGGAGATAAATTCATCTTGTAAATAAGTGCATTTATTAATATTGAACAATGAGCATTTACTTAATGATCATCATACCAACAATATTCAAGTGTTACAAAAATATTTGATAGCAATAGTAGTATTAGAACTCTAAAGACTGTTATTCTAGTTACGACACTTACTTAAACTGTAGCAATATAAAATATCAAACCTGATATGCAAACATGGAGTCTAGTTGATGTTGTCCCATTTGAGTTGTCATATTGTAGGAGACATCGTCATTGCTTCCTCCAACTCCCAGTGCACTATATCTAATATCCCGTTGGATCTACTATCACTTCTTGGATAAATGTCCATTTTCTAAGTGTATGTCTCTTGCAAACACCCTCATGATGTAACTTATATAAAAGTGCATACCTTTTAAAATTGTAGCACCATCCATATTATCTTATAATATGATACATTTAACAAGAATAAGTTAGAAATCTGAATCAAAAGGTTCAATGTCCAAGAAAATGTCAACAAGCCTAAAAAATCTAAAAATTCAATTTTGACATAAAGTCAATTTGAGAAATGCAGTAAGTGCACTAGAGTAGGACGAGTTGATCAGTGATGGATTTTTTCCCAATTGACTTTATAATAAGTGATCAACGAGCTTGACAAGGAAAATTGTGCAGCGACAAATTGCATGTGCATCGACAAATATCAACAATGTGGCAAATCTCATAATCTTCCTTCTAGTGGTTAGACTGTTTTGAAGGAAACCTGCTACGATTCCATGTTATATTTTCATTAGTTTCGTTAACATTAGATTTTACATACTATTTTTATCTTGTTTTAACATTTAATAATCATATACTGAAATATATATATATATGCATACAAGCACAAGAGGACACAGATATTTATCCTTGGAAAACCCCAAACTTAGGGAAAAACCCAACCAACTTTTCTTAGAGAGAATATTCCAATACAACCATGAACGAGCTCTAATCACAAGAGAAAACCAATAATGAATAATCCTAATAAAAAATAATTATCTTCTTCTTGTCAAACCCTAGCGAGGGTATACAATTGAATCACCACAGAACTGGCGCAAGATAGGTGCATCACTAGTGCACCACAAAACTGGCACAACTGGTAAATATAGTTGTAGTTGCCACTGCAACTGAAAATGTTATTGTAAGTGCAATTTCTACTATAACTGCAACTGCTACTACAACTAGCATGAAGAAAATGGGCAACACCACACAAACTTAGCATAAATCTTCCAAAGGTAGTGCACAAGAGAGTTCACCAAGAACAACCAAGAATATCCTTCCCTAAGTGGAGCGCACTCTCCAAGAGAACCAAAAACCAAAAATAGCAAAGTTGCAGCTTCAACTGCCTAGTGCACACCGCAAAAGGATAATTGTGTGGAAGTACAAATGAACTGAACTAGATTTATATTTATACTAATTTGGGCACCAATCTGGGGCTGACTTCTTATTTTGGGTCTTCAAATTTACTTTATTAATTATGTGGGACGACTTCTCTTCCTAGAAATTACATTTCCATTTTATTATTATTACCTATGGGCCGACTTCTCTTCTGTGGTATTCTATTTCACTTTATTATTTTTTGGGGTGTTCTTCAACTGTTCAATGGTCTTCCTTTGACTTCTTGGAATCTTCTTCTTCTCTAAGAAAAGTTGTCTAGGAGGAAAATACCTCCCGTAGCTACCAAAACATCAACACAATGTACTCATTAATTTCTTGGACAAATTTGTGTTGGTCTTCATAGATGACAATCTGATCTATTATAAGAGCACAAAAGAGCATGAAGAGCACCTCAAGTTAGTGCTTCAAGTGCTAAAAGAGCATAAGCTCTATTCCAAATTTAGTAAGTGTGATTTCTTTTCTAAAAGAGTTAATTACTTAGGCCATGTCATCACTAAGGAAGGAGTGACAGTTGACCCTAACAAGATCATATCCATCATGGATTGGCCTACATCAAAGGATGTCTCTGATATTAGATCCTTTATGGGCCTAGCAGGATACTATAAGAGTTTTGTTATGAGGAAAATATCTCTATGGCTAGAGGAAAACCACAACAGACAAAACGACACTTGGAAATCAACTCAAATCTCAAGTATGCTATATAAATGAAATTCTAACAAGAGAAGGCTAGAAGCCTGCCTCGTCTGAACGTCCGAAGAATACCATCGTTGAGCATGCGACCCAAATCTTTACACCTGCAACTTGTTTTAAACAACCAAGATACACAAGCATGTGGTAATGATATATAATGTTAGCATATAAATTAGCATAATCCATTAACATCCATAACAAATACGCCCATGGAAAGAAATACAAATATTTGCAAGATATCAATTGGATGAGAAGAGATTATTTGTATTAATGTAATCAACATAAGTACATCGATGAAAAACTTACGTAACAACACATATCAGAACTGAGAAACTAAGTTCCTCCAACTAGGCCTCCACTAATTCAATCCTCCACAAAGGCAAGCTCACATATAGGAGTCAATGAGGTTCTCCATCAAAATATAGGAAGCGCTTGAGGGTTGAACCCAAGAAGTTCAAACTTTCAAAGACAAAGGGTTGAAGACTCAATTGAGGTGAAATTTCTCAAGAGTGTCTTTGCTCTCTATGATGAATTATGTATCTTCAAGGTTTGGATATGGCTCAATTTATAGCCTCCGAATGGAATTGAAGGGTCGATTCAGAGCATTTCCAGTATATGGAAGGTCAAGGATCATGGATCTCGTGACATGGCATGGAAACCCGATGCAATTTTAATTTTTTGAGTATTTTAAGCTCTGGAGTGATAGAAAAAAGGGGAAATGAAGTTTGCAGAGGGAAATGGAAGGCCATCAAAGAGAGATGCATGGAGTGAAAAAAAATTCTATAACAGATGCCCCCTAATGTATTAGGTCAGAGGAGTATTTTTGATGGCCAAAATACATTATAATTCCTAGTAGTGGAGTAATGAAGAATTATATGGAAGTACTAGTTACTCATGAGAATACTACAATCCATATTGAATTTGTGCACATGGATACCAATCTGAATTACACTGCAGATCCATGGGGAAATATATCAAATAGTTGTTCATGGCCATGAATAGGAAATACAAAGTGGAAATATTCCATAGGTTGCAATAGTCATGAACAAGACACAGTGGAGTCTAGTCTCAAAATCAACCAAAGATATCTATATACAATGGAGTGCAATTTGATCTTCCATGATGATTGAAGTCATATAGTTACTGGTCTAATGAAAGACAACAACATATATGGGGTGTTGCTAATGTAAGTTGGAGGTCTTCTACACTATCCCCCGAAGGTGCAAGTATACATTATGTGAATAAAGGAGTTGAAGTCGAACATAATGAGACTTTGTTTGATTACCAATCATTAAGGTATACCATTAACAATCATGAGACAACCCACCGATAATGAAAGTAGGTGTTAAGGAACTGAGTAAATTCAACAAGTGTGAATAAGGGTGTTGAGGTTAAACACTTGAAGAATCCATCGATCAAGAGACATTGATGTATTCCCAACTTTCGATGGCGAGAGAACCTGCCATTGATGACTACAAGCTTCTAGGTACTCACAGGACTCTAGATCTCGATTCTAGAATAGATGAGATGAATTCGATGGAAGGAGACCTGCTGAAAGGATAGCATTAAGGTATGTCTCATCATCAAGTGCGAGGTACTATTGAACCCATTTTGTGCTTTTCTTTTCCTCCTCCCTTATTCTATTTTCCCACTTCTTTTAATACCCTTTCTTCCACCCTTCTATATTTTCCCTTTTCCCATTTTCTCTTTATCCCTTCTTCTTCCCTTTCTCAGAGTTACTATACTTAATCATTTCCATGTTCATGGAACTTCAGACTCACAGACTATCACACTTGCATTATTGTCCATTCACCTATGCATAAGTCCACCCAACACTTAGAAATATTTTGTGTCTCATACTTTCGGGCTTTTGGACCTGCGAACCTACGTGATGCACTTCCACTCTCTCCATTGTTTTCCTGATACTTTTTTATGCTTATCCATTCCATACTTTTGTACTTGAGGACCTTTGTACTTTCATATCTATCATTTCATATTAGTCACCAACCCCGATTTGGACATAACTAGAACTACCATTGAAGTCCCAAACCCTAAGTATATTTCAAACTCTATGCTAATGACTCGACATGATTTTGAAGAGAATATTGAAGGATTAAAAAGGACACCAACTGAAAAGTTTGATAATATGATGGAATTCAAACATGATGACATTGACAACTAGCTTTTCGAATATACAAATAAGAATGAAGACAATGAAAATATATTACAAAATTTGTCCGTTGATCTTAGGGAGATTGAAAAGGAGTTGTTTAATATTAAGATAAAACAATAAGTAATTGTTTCTACATCAAGGGACTTTATTCAAGAATGGTTGAATGCCTCAATTGCCAAGATTTTTGAAATTTCAGTCGAGGAATTTATGACCGATAATTCAACCACAACCAACTAGAATATAAAGGAAGCATTAGCAAGAAGATAATGTGAGAGATACCATCATAGTAAGTCCATACTGATCACATTCTTCTTTATTTATAATTTTTCATCCAATTATTATTCTTATTTGAATATAAAGGTTTAATCGAATCCTAATAACTTTCTCTTTGTCTTATTTCCAGATTATGTTGCTCGACATCCACCCACCTTCTTCTCTTTGTGTTCTATCTTCTTGTATATGTTTTATTTATGGTCAGCGGGAGCCCCAATTCCAGTTCTTTGGACAAATGCCTTTAAATTTCAAAAGCATCGTAAAAAACGTTATTATTTTTTAGAAATCCCAAGAGAACTAAGTCGAGATCAATTTTAATTGTATTTTATAACTCTGAGCAATGAGTATAAAATATTTCAAATTGATTCATCATAATATTCTTTTGAACTATGAAAATATTTACTCTATAAAATTTCTCTTATGCGTCCAGATCATCTTCTTTTATTTTTTATGTGTGATCATAAATCTTTGTTTTCTCTATGATGGACATGAGGAAATTTTGTTTATTTTCTGCAATGTGTGATGTGTGAGGTTCCTAGTCCTTTCTCCAGAATTCTCTTAAAATAAATATTTTATCTTTCGACATTTTTATCTTTCTTTGAGCATAAATATTGGACTATCTTACGGTTCTATATTATTTCTTGATCTAAAGTTATTAAAGAATACCATAAGCCAAAGAGGAGTACCACCTCTATACAAACGTAGGAGGATTCATATCCTTTTGAGACTGTCATTTTGGTCATGATGGATTCAAGCGTCAAAATTTTTGGCGACCATACTGGGGACATGAAATGAAAGATTTGGATCTGGTTACGCATTATAGAATTACATGACCTTTCCTCGGGCTAATCAACCCCAGTTAGAAATTGGAGTAAATAATCAACGAAGTATTCTTCATCAGCTATAATCTTTCAATAATAACAACTGAAACTAGAGAAGAATTAGAAAGGTCTTGAAAGACAAATTATTCGAAGAAAAATAAGAGAAGAAAGACAAGACCGAAGAAACGAGAGACGAGCTCGAAGAGCAAAAGAACAAGACCATAATTGAGGCTAGATAAATACAAAGGACCAATCACTAGAAGAAAAAGTAAGAAGTTGCATACTTCAGAAAGTGAAAAACATATTCTTGATTAAAAGGAGAATCTTTTGGACATGGTAGAAAGAAATGAAGAAAGGCGTGAAGAACCGCATGAAGAAATACTTGAAGAACCACATGAATGAATACGGGAAGAAAGAAGACGTGAAGAAAGGAGAAGGTTCAGAAACCCCAGAAGGATAAGAGATTCTCCTCTTGACCTGCGAGGCGAACAACAAGAGCTGCCAATTCTTCTTGAATGTACCTTGAAATAATTTTCTAGAGATGGAACAATCGATGCTATAAGAAATGTTTATTTTTTCCTATACGTTTTTTTATTTTCATGTTATGGAGTATGATGTTGTAATGGTAATATTGTTTCTCCAAACCTTATCGGGTCAATCATATGAATAGTATATGACATTACCCACCAGATCAATTGGTTCATTCGATGATCTCGAAACCATGTTCCTGAATATGTTCACTCCCTCAGTCACATATCATACTCTTCTCACTAATTTCACTCATATTTTTTTAAGGAAGAATGAGAGAATGCAAGATTTCAATCTCAGATTCAATAAAACTATGAACAAGATTCCTGAATATAAAAGGCCAAATGATCCAGTGATACTTGGTTGTTATAAAAATGTTATGCCACAAAATGTAAAGTTTTCCATTAGAACATCCCAAATGGTTACCCTAGAGGAAGAAATGACTAAAGATACAAAAATGGTGTACATCATGATTGAAACGGGCGTTGACCCTGATATTATCCTCAAAAAAGTACAAAGGCATATAGGTAATCTAAATATCGATGATCAAGGAGCTTCTAGTTTGAAAAGAAATGAAGAGAAAAGGCCACGACCAAGTCAAAACCAGATCATTTGAGGAGTATTTTTCAATGGAACTATACCGAATGTGAAAACAAACCCTATGGCAGCCCAAGAGACTAAGAAAAAGATCGATATTGCACAGATGAATAAAAAAATTAGACAAATGCCAAATAAAATAACCAGATTGAGAAGGAATGATAATTACATACCTAAACCAAGGATGTCAGTCCTGATTCAAAGAAGGAACCTTCCTCAAGCACAGAGAATGAGGTTTGATAATGATGATAATCAACAAATATAGAGGGTCCCCAGATAGCCAATTCCAAATGCAGTGGTTCTTGATGAACCATATAGTGAATAGATAGCCGAAGCAGAAAGTGATTATTTACCAGAAGAAGATTTTGAACTTGTACAGACGGACAGATGCGAGATGCCCATGTATATATTTGAAGAAGGAGAATATGATCTTGACTCACAAGAAAACGTCACCCAAACACAAGAATTTGTAAATAAGTTTGAAAGTAAAGACAAAGAAAAAGACAAAGAAAATAACAAAGAAAAGGAGAACGAGAAAGAGAGAAAAAAAAAGTATGGTAAGCAATACTGGAACTAAGAAGCAATATCAAATATCAAAACCCCCCCAGATGAAATATAATGGTATTGATGATCTGAGTAAGTTGAGGATTACTCTATCTTTCACAGAGGTGGTAAAGATTCCTCAACAAAGGGAAAATATTTTGAATTTTTTAGACGAGCCAACAGGAAGAATTGAAGCAGTTTCCGCAAGACCAAAACAAAGTCAAAGAACATCAACAATCAAGTTGAGAGGAAAATTCCCACCCTTCTATATTTCAATAGAAAACCAAGATTTTGCACTCCATAATTGTCTAGTTGATATTGGTGCAACAAACAATATCATGCCCTTGGAATTAATGGAGGTGTTGGGTATGAGTTGCACTAGACACTATGAGACAGGTGAACGCATTTATGTGATAGATTCCAGACAGGTACTATCTTATGGAGAAATTAAAAAAAATTATGCCTAGATTACAAATGCTCCTCGTATTATTATAGTTTTCAATATTGTGGTGGTTGATCTTCCTCTTGCATATGGAGTTGTCCTTGGAAGAGACTGGTCATCCATGATCGTAGGCTATATAATTAATGATGGAAGTTGCATGATGTTGCTAGATAAAGATGAGGAAAAGATCAAGGTTCCTCGTGAACCTAGGAGATTGTTTTCTTTCAAAAAGAAAGACAACGAGATTATGGAAGATTATGTAGATGTCAGTATCGAAAACTATGCCATCCTAGATATGGAACAGATTGAGGATATAGAAAAACAAGATAATCATTTTGCGGGCTACTAGAGGATGTGATTCAATGGAGCTTTTTCAAGCTCAAGAAGTGGAGTTGGAATTGTCCTTAAAAGCCCTGAAAACATTGTGCACCCACATGCTATCAGACTTGAATTTTCTTATATAAATAATGAAGTAGAATATGAGGCTTTGATACAAGGAATGATCCTTGCACGAGAAATGAAGATTGGACATTTGATCATAACTGGCGACTCTGAGTTAGTAATAAATCAAGTCATTCAAAAATATAAGATTAATAAGTAAATGCTTAAATTGTATTTCAAAAGAGTAAATGAAGTGATGCAGTCCTTTTGTTCTTTTAATATTTCTTTCATTCTAAGGGACAAAAATTAGAAGGCAAACTCATTATCACTGACGACTTTTCTATCGAACCCAGATGATGTCCATAATGAAACATCTTTTCAGGTAAAAAGAGTATTTCGACCTTCAATACTTGATAATCAAGAGTATCTTCAAGTATTTGAAAATGATGAAGACCTAGAAGATTTTCTAGTAAATGAAAATGAAGATGAAGATAATGACATTGCTATTGTATCAAAGAATTGTGTCCAGTCTAAATCTCTTTTCACAAGATATGATCATGCCAAAAAACTCCTGGAAGAAGTATTGGTCTGAAAAGTTCAAGAAACAAGAAAAGTCAATATTGGGAATGATACTTCCCAAAAGTACATTAACTTGGGAGTTGATTGTACAACTATTGAATTTGATCAATATGTTGCACTCTTCAAAGAATATCTTGATGTTTTCGCGTGGAGTTATGATGATTTAAAGGCATATGACCAAACAATATTTCAGCAAATCATCCCATTAAGAGAGGGAGAAAAACCTATCAAGAAAAATACAAGGATAATGAAGCCAAATTTGAAACCATTGGTAAAGATTGAGTTAGAAAAATTGAATAAATATGGAATAATATATCCCATCAGACATTCTGAATGGCTTTCAAGTCTGGTGGTTGTGAGAAAGAAGATCGGGGAGATTCAAATGTGTGTGGATCTTAGGGATCTTAATAAATCAAGTATAAAGGAAAATTACCCTCTTTCTAACATGTAATTCCTTCTCCAACAAGTCACTGAATCTTCTTGTATGTCCATGTTAGATGGTTTTTTAGGATATAATCAAGTTTTGGATGCAGAGGAAGACATAGCAAAGATAGCCTTCATAACACCTTAGGAGACATATGCATATGATCGGATTCCCTTTGGTCTAAAGAATGTTCGGGATATGTTATAGAGGGATATGGATCATGCCTTTGAGGGTTTGATAGGAAAATTCATGGTGGACTACCAAGATGATCTGACAATCCATTCAAAAACAAGAAATGAGCACATTCATCACTTAAAGAAAGTCTTTGAAAGATGTAGGTTGTTCGACAACACAAGTATTCCAACAAAGGACGAACACCTTCAGTAAACACTCACATAACCAGATCAAATATCAACACACCAATGTTTTCATGTGGTAAAACCCCTATGGGGAAACATCCACAACCCCAACCAATGCGGCCACATGGAGCAGTTTATTAATGCAAAAGAAAAAAATTACAGAGATATTTTACAATAGAGTTTCTCACAATCGATCATCGGCAAATGACCCTTCATGGTCTTTAAATAGATATCATGGACCAATCAGGTGTTAAGCCACAGATCAATGGTCGTTAATATTAAGGAGAGTATGAACCGCCGTATCACTCTATGTCGGGAACATATCATGACCGTCAGATTTCCTAACTACAAATGCATATTAATGCATACTAAAGAAACACACTAAGAAACACGCTTTTACCTAATGACATATTAGACCAAGTAGATCTTAACTAACTCCTAAGTGTCTAAATATCCTAACATCCC